>CM055118.1:686810416-686902916 GCA_029206835.1 Rana muscosa | reverse complement strand
CTGTCGAATCCACTTGGCTAAAGTAGATTTTGACGCTGCCTGACCCTTTCTGGGGCCTTCCGGCAGAATAAACAAAGTATCCGTTCTGCGAATCTGAGCAGTGGCTTTTAGATAAGCTTTAACTGCTCTTACTACATCCAAAGAATGCAATAACTTTTCCTCTACCGAAGTAGGTTTGGGGAAAAAAGAAGGAAGAACCACATCTTGGTTCAAATGAAACCTCAATACCACCTTAGGAAGAAAGGCTGGATGAGGACGTAACACTACTCTGTCCTTATGGATAACCAGATATGGCTCCTTACAGGACATGGCTGCTAATTCCGATACTCTTTTAGCCGAACAAATGGCTACTAGAAAAATCAATTTCCTGGTGAGAAGCACCAAGGAAATATGCTGTAATGGTTCAAATGGTTGTTTCTGTAGAACCGACAGAACCAAGTTTAGATCCCATGGACATATGGGAATATTAACCGGAGGACTAATACGCATCACTCCTTGTATAAAGGCTTTGACTAGTGAATGCGAAGCCAAGGGCCTTTGAAAAAATATTGACAAGGCCGAAATCTGACCCTTGATAGTACTCAAGGCAAGCTTCCTATCTACAGCCCATTGTAGGAAGTCCAGAATCCTACCTATTACGTATTTACGTGGATGCCATTTCTTGGCCTCACACCAGGCGATGTACGCCTTCCAGATTCTATAGTAGATCTGCCTGGATACCGGCTTCCTGGCATTGATCATGGTAGATACCACAGAATTAGAGAGCCCTCTCTTTTTTAGAATGTGGGCTTCAATAGCCAGGCCGTCAAACCTAGGGCTGGTAAGGAAGGGTGGTATATCGGTCCTTGCGAAAGCAGGTCCGGACGATGTGGGAGGGTCCAAGGACTCCCCACAGACATTTTTACAATCTCCGCGTACCATGCTCTTCGGGGCCACGCTGGAGCCACCAGAATCACTGGTTTCTTTTCTACCCTGATTCTGCGGAGTAATCGAGGTAACAATTGTGGCGGTGGGAATGCATATATCAGCTTGAACTGATCCCAAGGGAACACTAGGGCATCCGAGCCGCACGCTAGGGGATCCCTTGTCCAAGAGACAAACCTGTCCACTTTTGTGTTGAATCTGGATGCTAGCAGATCTACATCCGGTGTTCCCCACCGCTGACATATTGTCCGGAAAACCTCGGGATGAAGGGACCATTCCCCTGGGCATAATTGTTGGCGACTTAGAAAGTCCGCCTTCCAATTCTCCACTCCTGGAATGAATACCGCAGATATGGCTGGGACATATCTTTCTGCCCATCTCAGGATGTAATTTACTTCCCTTTGGGCTGCACGACTCCTGGTGCCCCCCTGACGATTGATATATGCCACTGCTGTGGCATTGTCTGATTGAACTCTGACAGGGGACCCTTGGAGTTTGGATGTCCATGCTACTAGGGCATACCGGGCTGCTCGTATCTCTAAGAGATTGATGGGCAGGGCCTTTTCTGCTCCTGACCACTTGCCCTGGAGAGACCATTGCTCCAGTACTGCTCCCCAGCCTATAAGGCTGGCATCTGTAGTGACCACCTTCCAGGAAATCGGACTGAAGGATTTCCCTCTTTCCAGATTCTGGGGAACCAACCACCAGCGGAGGCTCTTGCGAACGGAAGGGGACAAGGACATTGGTAAGTCCAGAGCCTGAACTTTTTTGTTCCAGGCTGACAGTATGGCCCTTTGCAATTCCTTGAATGGAATTGACCGTAGGGTACTGCTTCGAATGATGCCACCATTTTTCCCAGCAGCCTCATGCACAGGCGTATGGATGGCTGTCTTTTTGAACCCACTAAGTGTATCAAATCTCTCAAAGACGACCCCTTTTCTTGAGGCAAGAAAATTTTTCTCTGGTCTGAATCCAGCCTTAGCCCCAAGTATTCCAGACTTTTGACTGGTTTTAGGGCTGACTTGTCTCGGTTGATAATCCAACCGTGATATTCCAGAAACTTGATTGTCTCGTGAACAACCACTTCTAGTTTTTCCACTGAGTGGTCTATCAGCAACAAGTCGTCTAGATATGCCATTATCGTTACACCTCGTGTCCTTAGATTGGCCAATAATGGGGCCAGAATTTTTGTGAACACTCTTGGTGCTGTGGCCAGACCGAAGGGTAAGGCTCTGAACTGAAAATGGCGCCCTTCTACCGCAAAGCGTAGAAATTTTTGGTGGGCTGGAAAGATGGGAATGTGCAAATAAGCATCTTTGATGTCGATCGAGGCTAACCATTCCTCCCCTTGTAGGGCAGTGGCTACCGATCGGATCGACTCCATCCGGAAAGTCCTGATATGTAGGAATTTGTTTAGCCCTTTTAGATTTAATATGGGCCTCACGTCCCCGTTTGGCTTCGGAACTGTAAAGAGGTTTGAGTAAAACCCGAACCCCCATTCTTCCAGGGGAACCTCTATAATTACTGCTTGGAGCAATAATTGTTCCAGTGCCAACAGGAGGGATCCTCTCTTCTGGGGATCCCTTGGCACGTTTGACCTTATAAAGCGGGAAGGAGGGGAGTTTAACTCCAATTTGTATCCCAGATTTACTGCGGAGAGCACCCATCTGTCTCGGATCGTGTCCCGCCAGGTCTCTGTGAACAACTGAAGTCTTCCCCCCACCCGATTGAGTGGGGGCAACCCTTCATGCATTTGACTTTGGGGGAGGTTTTGTACCTCTCCTGCTCCAGGGCTTGTTACCCTGCAACTGTCCCTGATTTTTACCTCCGGGATTTGACCGAGGAGGCCGTCGGAACTGTTTCACAGCCGATGTCCTAGGGACTGGAGAAGCCGGCCTCTTAAAAGAGGGACCTCTAAAACTATTTTTAACTGGCAAAAGTGTACTTTTACCGCTGGAAATTCTCTGGATATACTTGTCCAGGTCCTCCCCGAATAAGCGCTCACCATGAAATGGGAAGCTGACCAGCAATTTTTTACAGGGAGCTTCAGCAGACCAGTTTTTGAGCCATAGAAGCCTGCGCATATGTACTACAGACAGCGTAAGGCGGGAGGCCTGATGGATTGAATCCTTTATGGCGTCCACCGCAAAGCATAAGGCTCTAGGTAGATCAGCTAGGGCAAGAGCCTGCTGATCTGGCAAGTCCCTTAAGACCTGTTTCAACTGATCCTTCACTGCTTGGCAGACCCCAATAGCTGCCACTGCTGGTTGTGTCACCAATCCTGCTGTAGAAAAAGCAGATTTTAATAAGGACTCCAATTTTTTATCTATTGGGTCCTTGAACATTTGGACATTATCCACCGGACATGTCAGTGATTTATTCACACACGAGATGGCTGCGTCCACTGTAGGGACCTTCCATTTTCTGATGAACTTATCCTCCATGGGATAGACCACCGGAAATCTCTTAGGGGGAGTAAATATTTTGTCAGGATGCTCCCAATCCTGGTAAATGAGCCCTTCCAGTAAAGGATGGATCGGAAAGGAACAAACAGTCTGGGGAGCTTTTAGCGACCCCAACGAGGAGACAGAAGTGGATGATGGCTCCGCAAGTGGCATTTTAAATGCTGATCGGACCATATTAGTCAGGGACTGAACCCATAACCTTTCAGCATGTGATGCTGAGAACGGCTCTTCCACTGTTGATTCCTCTACAACCGAATCGACCTCATCCTGATCCCCTTCAGGTAGGTCGATCCCTGTATGGGACTGTTGCTCTGTTAACAGGCACTCTGAGGGAGGAGACGGAGATCGGGCGCTTTTCTCCTGTGACAGGGAAGCCGCGATCAATGCTGACAATCTCTCTTCCAGCCCTCCCAGAGCTGAGGAAAAAACCTCCTCTGTTACATACACAGGAGCAGGTGAACTGAGGACAGCCACAGTACCAGGTACTCCTGAGGGTGCTCTACGGTCACTAACCTCTGATTCTTCAGGGGAGACTGGTGCAGCCAAAGCATGCCCAAGATCCTCAGAGCCCGATGGAGACCCCCTATTCCTCCTGGAATTTCTAGTCCCGGAGTTTTTAGACGGCATATTCCTAAGCCACAAAGCTGAGGTATTCCAGCCGAAATACACCAGTTACTGACAATAGTCTAGCATAAATGCTGCTATAAGAAACAGTTGGTGTCTACTAATGTGCCTTTCTAGGGGATGCCTGTATCAACCGCTTGCTGTATGCCCTTTTTTAAATGTTGCCAGCTCTGTCTCTGTACTTCATAGCCAGCTCACCACACAAAATTGTGATTTTTAACATGCTGGGACGCCCGCACATGCGCAGAAGCGCTGCGGCGCACACAGAGCGTCATCCCCCAGGCTCCGCCCCCTTTTCCGGCTCACCTCTATATATAGAGGCGCGTGCACGCGCGCGGCCACGTGCGCCTTTGGCGCTAATTTCGAAAAATGGAAACTAGGGACAAGAGCCAGGGCCCCTCTTTGCCGCAGGCCGGGGGATGGACGAGCATTGCAACATGGCAGAGGAAGCAGTTTCCCATAAGAGAACTCACCATCTGCCTGGACTTGCTCTGCTGAGAAGAAACTAGTCCACATGACAAGAAAACATTCCACAGCGGCCTCTAGTGGACAAACACAGGTACCGCAGTCTAATATATTAAATATATATAAAAAAAAATTATTTTTTTTTTTTCTTGACCACCATTAAAAATTATTTCATTTTTTTAGTAGTTACAGGCATGCACAGAATTTTGCGGGAATACCATTAGGTAACAGACAGAAAGACAAATTAGGCTTGGGGGTCCCCCAATAGAACCAAGTTCCTGGGGGCCCCCACTTACCTGTTCCCCGCCGCAGGACTTTGTTTGGTCCACAAAAGCCCAAACTTCACCTATCACGGCAGGCATTGTAATCAAACCTTCAGGGACCGGGTTCCCAAGGATTCCACTCCCCTGGACCTGTATAGCACCCTGCACAGAAAACATCTTGGTCGTGGGTATGACCAGAGCTCTGGATCCCAGGGTCCAGCTCTCCTAAGAGAAGCATTACAGGCAAAACCTTGCTCTTCTCTGCAAGGCCCGGGTACCGACCGTTTAGCTATGAAACTTTTTTGGTCGGATCCGGAATAGCTTACTGAGGCCCAAAAGAACCTGTACGCAAGCTCAGTGAAAAACACATGTTTCTTCTTGGCCAACACCTTAGACACTGGCAAAAAACTGAGGTGCTCCCGGATGGGAGGGGCTTATATAGGGGAGGGTACTTCCGGTTTTGGAAGTTGCCAGTGCCAGCACCTGACGGTATCTATATAACCCATTAGTAATGACTATGTCGCTCTGTGTCCCGTGATGTACGAGAAAGAAATAAAACTTATATTAAAGCGCTCTTTAAACACTCATTTTCATCTTATTTAGGTGAAAAAAAACTCACCAAAAGCAAAGAGATATTGTAAAGGATGATATAAATCAGTTGTGCAATATATACACTATATACCATATATTTTTTATTTATTTTTATCTATTGTGTGTTTTTTTTTACTGCCATGGGAGGATTGCATTTATACTCAACATAATCAAAGTAATGGCTTGCTGATCATTATTAAATGAAGTCATGTGTCAGTGTAGAGATATTTAAAATTTTATGATGTAATGCTTATGCAGGTTTTAGTCTGTCCTTAAGTTTATGAGCTACAAGGTTTTCTTACACTTACAGTGATCTTTGCTTGTCCAGAAAGCATGAAAGGAGTTGTAATTTAAATGATAGCACATAAAATGACAAGCACTTATTCAAATTAAATCAGCAGATGGCACAGGTTTAAGATGGTATCATTATGGGGTATGTCATGGATCGCTTAATGTAACATTTCAGATCCCTTAAAATGTTAGAAAATGTCAAAAAAGGCCAGTTTAATCCGTAAAATGTCTTGCATTTCTTTTTTTCACTGTTCTATTCAGCAAATAAACGATCAGAACTTTATTTAATTTCAGCCCTCATTGATCTACTTGCCCCAAAAAAATGCTCATTTATATCAGGAGTGACCATAGAAACATATTTTAATTGTTGCCAAGTCACGCAAGATAGATAACTTCCTGATTTTATGTTCAATTTGTTCTTTAAAAGTCGTACATCTAAACTAGACATGCAATCAAGAGAGAAAAGAGAGATCCACAACAAATGAAAGGAAGAGAATAAAGACATTTAAATTCATCTCTGCTCCAAACCTTACGTTAATGGTACAGATATGCCAACTTACACCTTACAACTAGAGTTGAGCGGACACCTGGATGTTCGGGTTCGACCGGTTCGGCCGAACTTCGGAAAAAAGTTTGGGTTCGGGATCGAACTTTACCCCGAACCCTATTGAAGTCAATGGGGACCAGAACTTCTGAGGACTATTAGCGCTGTTTCCCGTGCTTTGAACTGTCCCTGCACAAAGTGTCATTTCTGAAGGAAAAAAAGTCATTTAAAATTCACTCGCGGCTATTATTGAATTGTCGGCTCCCGGCAATACATAGAAAAGTTATTGATAAAAAATAAAAAGACGAGAGAGCGCCCCCCCCTCCTGAACCGTACCAGGCCACATGCCCTCAACATGGGGAGGATGTCCCCATGTTGATGGGGACAAGAGCCGCACCCCCACAACCCTTGCCCGGTGGTTGTGGGGGTCTGCGGGCGGGGGGCTTATCGGAATCTGGAAGACCCCTTTAACAAAACGGGACGCCCAGATCCCGGCCCCCCCTATGTGAAATGGTAATGGGGTACATTGTACCCCTACCATTTCACAAAGAAAGTGTAAAAAAAAAAAAAATTACAATAGCCAGTTTTTGAAAATTCCTTTATTAATGTCTTCTCCTTTCTTCTATCTTCTTCCATCTTCTTCTTTTCTCCATTCGGGTTTCTTCCTCTTCCTCTTCCTTCTTGCTTCGGTGTTCTTGTCCGCATCTTGCTCCAGCTTCTTCTTCACCTTCTTCTTTCTTCGGCCGCTCCGTTTGAATTGGAGGTTCCCGCCGTGTGACGCTTCAGTTCTTTAGTTCTCCTCTTGGTCCGCTGCCACCCGGGGACCCCGCCCCCCTCTGACGCACATGGATTTCACAGGGACTTTCCCTGTGGTGTCAGAGGGGGCGGGGCCACCGGGTGCCAAGGGACCCAGAGGAGAACTGAAGAACTGAAGCGTCACACAGCGGGAACCTCCAATTCAAGCGGAGCGGCCGAAGAAAGAAGAAGGGAAGAAGAAGCCGGAGCAAGATGCGGACGAGAACACCGAAGGAAGAAGGAAGATGGAGGAAGAAACCCGAATGGAGAAAAGAAGAAGATGGAAGAAGAAGAAGATGGAAGAAGAAGAAGATGGAAGAAGAAGAAGATGGAAGAAGAAGAAGATGGAAGAAGAAGAAGATGGAAGAAGAAGAAGATGGAAGAAGAAGAAGATGGAAGAAAGGAGAAGACATTAATAAAGGAATTGTCAAAAACCGGCTATTGTCATTTTTAACATTTGTTACACTTTCTTTGTGAAATAGTAGGGGTACATTTGTACCCCATTACTATTTCACATAGGGGGGGCCGGGATCTGGGGGTCCCCTTTGTTAGAGGGGTCTTCCAGATTCCGATAAGCCCCCCGCCCGCAGACCCCCACAACCACCGGGCAAGGGTTGTGGGGATGAGGCCCTTGTCCCCATCAACATAGGGACATCCTCCCCATGTTGAGGGCATGTGGCCTGATATGGTTCAGGAGGGGGGGCTCTCTCTCGTCCCCCTCTCTTTTCCTGCGGCCTGCCAGGTTGCGTGCTCGGATAAAGGGTCTGGTCTGGATTTTTGGGGGTACTCCGCGTCGTTTTTTTTTTACATTTGGGGTGGAGTTCCCCTTAAAGTCCATACCAGATCTGAAGGGCCTGGAATGGATATTTGGGGGAACCGCACGCATTTTTTTTTAATTTGCGGCAGGGTTCCCCTTAATATCCATTCCAGACCTGAAGGGCCTGGTAATTGAATTTGGGGGGACCCCCACGCTTTTTTTTTTTATCAATGACTTTTCTATGAGTGCTTAGAACTGTCCCTGCACAAAGTAATTTCTGAAGGAAAAAAAGTCATTTAAAATTCACTCGCGGCTATTAATGAATTGTCGGCTCCCGGCAATACATAGAAAAGTCATTGATAAAAAAAAAAAAAAAAAAAAAAAAAAACAGCGTGGGGGGTTCCCCCAAATTCAATTACCAGGCCCTTCATGTCTGGAATGGATATTAAGGGGAACCCTGCCGCAAATTTAAAAAAAAATGCGTGCGGTTCCCCCAAAATATCCATACCAGGCCCTTTAGATCTGGTATGGATTTTAAGGGGAACTCCACCCCAAATTTTAAAAAAATGGTGTGGAGTACCCCCAAAAATCCAGACCAGACCCTTTATCCGAGCACACAACCTGGCAGGCCACAGGAAAAGAGGGGGGGGCGAGAGAGCGCCCCCCCCTCCTGAACCGTACCAGGCCACATGCCCTCAACATGGGGAGGATGTCCCCATGTTGATGGGGACAAGGGCCTCATCCCCACAATCCTTGCTCGGTGGTTGTGGGGGTCTGCAGGCGGTAGGCTTATCGGAATCTGGAAGATCCCTTTAACAAAGGGGACCCCCAGATCCCGCCCCCCCCTATGTGAAATGGTAATGGGGTACATTGTACCCCTACCATTTCACAAAAAAAAGTGTAAATTTTTTTAAAAATGACAATAATAGGATTTTTTACTCACCGTAAAATCCTTTTCTCTGAGTCCATGGACCGACACAGCTTCTCTATTGACAAAGTGGGTATTATCCGTTAATTAGGAGTGACTAGGCAGAAAAACTTGTAAAAAGTGTTGCATCACACCTTCTACAGTACCGCCCAGGGGGCGGACCCTCTGGGTATACCCTCTCAGTCTGCATCTTCGCAGATCAGTTCGTCAAAAAGCAGTACAAACTTAAAAGGAGGGGTGGGTGCTGTGTCGGTCCATGGACTCAGAGAAAAGGATTTTACGGTGAGTAAAAAATCCTATTTACTCTTTCGTCCATGGACCGACACAGCTTCTCTATTGACAAAGTGGGACGTCCCAAAGCAGTGTCAGAGAAAAAACGAGGGGTGGTAACAGCATAAAAATAAACTTCACCCCAAACACAAAACAGCACTCCAACGGAGGAGTTGCAACTCTAAACAGCCGCTTGCAAAACCTTGCGGCCAAAAGAGGCATCCGAAGATGCACCTACATCAATTTTGTAGAATTTTGTGAAAGTGTGAGCGGACGACCAAGTCGCCGCTTTACATAATTGGGAAACAGACGCTTGATTTCGGAAAGCCCAAGAGGCACCTATTGCCCTGGTCGAATGCGCCTGACTTCCGGAACAGGGAAGTAGCAGATATGTATACTCTCAAAGCTCGGACAACGTCCAAGGAATGCAACGCCGACTCCTTAGGATTCGACGGCTGAGGACACAAGGATGGAAGTACAATGTCTTCGTTGAGATGAAAAGCCGAAACGACTTTCGGAAGAAAGGAAGGCTGCGGCCGCAGCACCACCTTATCCTTGTGGAAAATCAAATAGGGAGCCTTGCAGGACAAGGCTGCCAGCTCAGAGACTCGTCTAACTGACGTAACAGCCACCAAAAAGACCACTTTCTGAGAAAGTGTCAACAGGGGAATATCTCTAATATTCCCAAACGGTGCCTTCTGAAGCACCGAGAGGACCAGGTTCAAGTCCCACGGAGGTAACGGGGGACGTACCGGAGGGGCCACGTCGGACCCCCTGCACAAATGTACTCACGAGAGAGTGAGTCGCCAGGGGTCGCTGAAAAAAGACAGCCAGGGCAGATATCTGTCCCTTAAATCGTACTTAGGGCAAGCCCTTGGTCCACCCCATGCTGTAAAAACAGCAGGATTCTGGAAACCAAAAGGGTACACGGATGCCATTTCATTTCCTCACACATGGAGATGTAGGCCCTCCAAGTGTGGTGATAGACCTTCCTAGAGGACGGTTTTCGAGCACTTCTCATAGTAGAGATTACTGAGTCTGACAGGCCCCAGTCTCTCAGTACCTGGTTCTCAACAGCCATGCCGTTAAAGCCAATGACTGTAAAGCAGGATGGAATATGGGACCTTGCGATAGCAGGTCCTTCCGTAGTGGTAGGCACCAGGGGACGTCTGCTACCAGACGTACTAGATCGGCGTACCAAGGACGCTGAGGCCAATCTGGAGCGATTAGGATCATTGGAATTCCCTCTGCCTCCACTCTGCGGAGCAGAAGAGGAAGAAGCCTTAAGGGAGGGAAGGCATAGATTAGCCGATACTGACCCCACGATGCTACCAACGCGTCCGTTGCGTCTGCCCATGGGTCTCTTGACCGGGCCACAAATCTCAATACCTTCCGATTGAGTCGGGAAGCCAGAAGATCTACGTCTGGTGTGCCCCATCTTTGGCAGAGGAGTTGGAACACCTCCGGGTGTAAGGACCCTTCTCCCTGGTCCAGCATTTGGCGGCTCAGGTAGTCCGCCTGCCAGTTTTCCACACCCGGAATGTACACGGCCGACAGTGCCGGTACGCTCCTCTCTGCCCACTTCAGGATGCAAGCGATCTCCGATGCTGCAGCTGAGCTTCTTGTTCCTCCTTGATGATTGACATATGCCACTGCTGTGGCGTTGTCTGACTGGATCCTGACTGGACGCCCTTGCAGCCTCTGAGACCATTTGAAGAGGCACAGCCTGATCGCCCGGATTACCAGGACATTGATCGGCAGGAGGCCTTCCTCTGGGGTCCAGCGACCTTGCGCCGACTGAACACCCCAGACTCCCCCCAACCTGTAAGGCTGGTGTCCGTCGTGATCACTATCCAGTAAACCGGAAGAAATGACTTCCCGGCCATTAGAGCCGGTGCTGTCAGCCACCCTACCAGGGATCTCCTGACTATGTGGCTCACTCGGATTTGATAATCCAGAGATGATGGACATCTGTTCCATCTGGACAGAACTTCCTTCTGTAACACTCGAGTGTGGTATTGAGCATATGGAACCGCCTCGAAGGAGGCTACCCTGAGGCCTAACACTCGCATGCAAAAAACGGCCAATTCCTGGAAGTCAGCTGCCGTACTGCAGCCCGGAGGGTCTGCAACTTCTCCACAGGGAGGAATACCTTTGCCTCTGAATAATCCAGAATCAACCCCAGGTACCCTAGGCGTTGAGTGGGCACCAATACTGACTTTTGCGTGTTTAGTATCCAACCACAGTCTTGAAGAGTCTGACAGGTAATGGACACGCTTACCTCTAATTCTGAGCTTGAAGGGGCCTTCAGCAGAAGGTCGTCTAAGTAGCCTGTGATAGCGATACCCCGCTGTCTTAGAAGTGCCAGAATCGGAGCGAGTACCTTGGTGAACGTCCTGGGTGCTGAGGCAAGGCCCAACGGGAGGGCCACAAACTGGTAGTGGTCCTTCCCGATAGCAAATCGCAGAAACCTCTGGTGTCTGGAGTATATGGGGACATGCAGGTATGCGTCCTTGATTTCCAAGGAGGCCAGAAAGTCCCCCGGATGGAGAGCCGTGACTACAGATCGAACCGACTCCATCCGAAAACTTTGTACCTTCACAAAGCAATTGAGGGCTCTGAGATCCAAGCTTGGACGAACCCCCTCCTTCTTCGGCACAATGAACAGATTTGAGTAAAAACCCCGTTCCAGTTCTGGAACTGGAATAACTACCCCGCGTTCCAGTAGACCCTGGACCGCCCCATACAGGGCCTCCCGGCGGGTCAGTAGTAGCTGGAGATTGGAGGTGTTGAATCTGTCCGGTGGACAAGAGAGAAACTCTATCTTGTAGCCTGAGGAGATTACTTCGCAAACCCACCTGTCGGAGATTAGTGCTGTCCACTGAGTCGCGAATTTGCGAAGACGTCTCCCCACCCGAGAGCTGGGTGGGGGTGGACCTTCATGCGGACGCAAATTTGTCCGCAGGCTTATTGGGTATGCGGGACCAGGGACGCTTTTGTCCTTGGGCAGGCGCTTTATCGGCCTGGGGTCTTTTCCCTGTCGCCCTAGGGGGACGAAAAAACCACTTGCGTGCAGTAAAGGAGGGCCCTTGCCCTTGGCGTGGCCCCTTACCCTTGCTAATTTGGGGAAGCAAAGTGCTTTTACTTCCTGTGGCATCCTTGATGATGTCATCCAGAGAAGCCCCAAAAAGTCTGTCGCCCTTAAAAGGCAGGTCCAACAGGGCTTTCTTGGAAGTCTGGTCCGCAGACCAGCCTTTTAGCCAGATCAGGCGGCGTATTGCTACTGCATAAACCGAAGTTTTAGACAGCAGGGGAATAGTATTCATGTCTGACTCGCAGACAAACCTAAGGCCCTGGACCAACAGGTCGGCCAATGTTATCTCATCAGGAGGAGCATCTCGCTCCTTAACCCCTGGAGTAGCAATCTTGCCCATTCAGTAAGTGTGTGAGACA
This sequence comes from Rana muscosa, assembly GCA_029206835.1. Taxonomy (NCBI): domain Eukaryota; kingdom Metazoa; phylum Chordata; class Amphibia; order Anura; family Ranidae; genus Rana; species Rana muscosa. The sequence continues at coordinate 686,890,546 of CM055118.1, read as the reverse complement.
CTAGGGCCCCCGCCAATGCCGGGCGTACTGCCGAGCCTACCACTGAGTATAGGTAGCAAGCGAGTGCTTCAGCCTTCTTATCCACAGGGTCCTTGAAAACAGGAGCCCCTTCTACAGGAATTGTGGTGGCTCTATCAAGTCTGGACACCGGAGGGTCCACTATAGGGGGGAGAGGTCCATTTCTTCAGAAAACTCTCCTCAAAAGGGGTACCGTACCGCAAACCTCTTTGGGGCTGTAAAGACCCTCAGTGGGTTCTCCCATTCCTTGTATAAGAGTTTATCAAAAGACACACAAGGGAACACCTTAGCAGTGCGGGCAGGTCTATGAAACCCAAGTGGACCGGAGTCTCTGCTGCTTCTGCAGTATTTTCCAATTTTAGCATATCCCGCACTGCAGTAATAAGGTCAGATACCAAAGCCGTCTCGCGTACTGACCTGGACTTTGAGTCATTCTCACTGTCCGGTCACGGTCTGCAGTCTCTGATGCGTCAGAATCTGGGCCCCGAGCCGTAGCTGGACCTGGTTCTGCACCAGAATTATCCCCAGAAGCTTGCAGGGGATGGGGCGTTTACTACCCCCTGTATTCCCGTGTGCTGCTTCCACCCTGGCAGCAAACGCCTCTAGGATTGCAGTCATAGCGTTCATAGACACCTCAGGGGCACCAGCTGCTAAATCTGGTGTTTCAGGGGAGAAGACATCTGGCTCAGATGCCATGCTGACCACACGCTGACACTCACAGGGCTCCAGGCAAGATATCAATAGGCCACCCTCCTGTGCTGCAGAGAGGCCGGGTCACCCAGAGGACTCACCACCCTGGATAGGTACTGCTATGCTGCGCCTGTGATGCTGTCCCCTGCTGCTGTGTCAGTCTGCTTCTTTTGTCAGCACTTCCTGTGTGAATTTTCGCGCCAGTGTAATGCACCCTAGAGGCCGGAGGCTCTCGAAAAATGGTTGCCAAAAACGTCTGTATGGAAGATAATGTGGGCTCTAAGAAAATGGCCGCCGACAGAAGATAGAGGTCAAGCAGCCATAGCCCACAAAAAGATGGCCGCCGAACGGCAATATCTGCATACAGGGTGGACAAACATGGCCGCCGATCAGCTGATAGGGGCCAGTGGGTGTGGCCGAACCACAGGAAGATGGCCGCCGGGCAGTCACAAGAGGCCAAACTTGGCATGGACCACCTCAAAATGGCAGCCGACAGCATGGAGGAGGAAGGACACAAACACAGGTAAGAAAAAAATGACATTTCTTTTAAATGTTAGTTACAGCCAGCCCCGCTCCAGTGGGACCCCCTAGGTGACCCCCAGCACCCAGCAACCTTTAGCTAGAAGCCCAGGGAGGAGGAAAAGGCAGGGAGAGAGGGAAGAAAGGGGCCACAACCACTTACTTGATCTCTCCAGGAATGTCCAGCTAAATCACCCAGCCGAGGCAGGGGAGTTTTACTTACCTATCCTGCATGTATTCTGCTGGAAGACATTCCAAACAGATCATCGTCCGCGCACGGAAGGTGACTGTTGGCCAGGCATGCTGTGATTGGACCCAGAAGGGACGATCATATGTATGCCCTGGAGCATGACGCTCACCGGACAGGCTGCTGCGACTCGGCCGTAAGGTCAGCCGAAGCTGAGCGGTCCGATGCAAGCCTTGGAGCGTAAGCTCACCGGCCAGGCTGCTGCGACTCGGCCGTAAGGTCAGCCGAAGCTGAGCGGTCCGATGCAGGCCCTGGAGCGTAAGCTCACCGGCCACCCGTGGAGCGACGGGCATGTCGTGGAAAACCCAGCGCGTAGCTAGGGTCGGCACACGCTCGATGGCCGAAACTGGGGAGACTACAAGGATCGAGGATCCAGCCTGTCACCCAGTCGGCAGTTGATCGAAGATCGCAGGAAACAACAAATGTAGCAAAAAAAATAAAAATATATATATATCTTTTTTCCCCGGACCAATGGGCCCGAAGGGAGCATGTCCTACTCCTTGCTAGACAGAAAAAAACTGATCTGCGAAGATGCAGACTGAGAGGGTATACTCAGAGGGTCCGCCCCCTGGGCGGTACTGTAGAAGGTGTGATGCAACACTTTTTACAAGTTTTTCTGCCTAGTCACTCCTAATTAACGGATAATACCCACTTTGTCAATAGAGAAGCTGTGTCGGTCCATGGACGAAAGAGTAAGCCGGTTTTTGAAAATTCCTTTAATAATGCCTTCTCCTTTCTTCCATCTTCTTCTTCCATATTCTTCTCTCCATTCGGGTTTCTTCCTCCATCTTGTTCTTCATCTTCATCTTCCTTCGGTGTTCTCGTCCGCATCTTGCTCCGGCTTCTTCTGCCCTTCTTCTTTCTTCGGCCGCTCTGCTTGAATTGGAGGTTCCCGTTGTGTGACGCTTCAGTTCTCCTCTGGGTCCACTGGCATCCGGTGGCTCTGCCCCCCTCTGACACCACGGGGAAAGTCCCCTTGAAATCCATGTGCGTCAGAGGGGGGCGGAGTCACCGGGTGGCAGCGGACCAAGAGGAGAACTGAAGAACTGAAGCGTCACACAGCGGGAACCTCCAATTCAAACGGAGCGACCGAAGAAAGAAGAAGGGAAGAAGAAGGGAAGAAGAAGCCGGAGCAATATGCGGACGAGAACACTGAAGGAAGAATGAAGATGAAGAGGAAGAAACCCGAATGGAGAAAAGAAGAAGATGGAAGAAGATGGAAGAAAAGAGAAGACATTAATAAAGGAATTTTCAAAAACCGGCTATTGTCATTTTTAAAAATTTTTACACTTTCTTCGTGAAATGATAGGGGTACAATGTACCCCATTACCATTTCACATAGGGGGGGCCGGGATCTGGGGGTCCCCTTTGTTAAAGGGGTCTTCCAGATTCCGATAAGCCCCCCGCCTGCAGACCCCACAACCACCGGGCAAGGGTTGTGGGGATGAGGCCCTTGTCCCCATCAACATGGGGACATCCTCCCCATGTTGAGGGCATATGGCCTGGTACAGTTCAGGAGGGAGGGGGTGCGCTCTCTCGTCCCCCCCTCTTTTCCTGCGGCCTGCCAGGTTGCGTGCTCGGATAAAGGGTCTGGTCTGGATTTTTTGGGGGTACTCCACGCCATTTTTTTTTTATTTGGGGTGGAGTTCCCCTTAAAATCCATACCAGATCTGAAGGGCCTGGTATGGATATTTGGGGGAACCGCACGCATTTGTTTTTTTTCATTTGCGGCAGCGTTCCCCTTAATATCCATTCCAGACCTGAAGGGCCTGGTAATTGAATTTGGGGGGACCACCACGCTTTTTTTTTTATATCAATGACTTTTCTATGTATTGCCGGGAGCCGACAATTCATTAATAGCCGCGAGTGAATTTTAAATGACTTTTTTTCCTTCAGAAGTTACACTTTGTGCAGGGACTGTTCTAAGCACGGGAAACAAGCGTGACTTTACATGCATATTGCCGAACACCGGACCCGAACATACAGTGAATTGTTCGGGTTCAGGTCCGGGACCCCAAAACCCAAAAGTTCGGTACGGACCCGAACTTTAAAGTTCGGGTCCGCTCAACCCTACTTACAACTTACAGACAAAACAGAGCACTACTTCAGGTCTTGTGCAGAAATGGAGAGAGCCAAATGGAACGTCCACCATAAAGCAACTCAACCATGAAAACCAAGCTTGGCATTCATTTACCCTCTGCAAAAAAAAAAAGACATTGAATACTCAACCTCTCTTGTTGCCTGCACTATTCATCGCCTTAGTAATGAAGAAATCTTAAAGATTCTAACATTTCCGGAAAGTTCATAGTAAAAACATAGGGGCCAGCAGATCGTCCAATCACGAAGCACAGAAATAGACCAGAAATCTGACATTCCTGGAAAAACTGGATTCTGTAGAAACTTCCACTGACTGACAATTTACTGATGCAGAGATCAGCACCATGGCAGCAGGAGAGGAGAGTATGTGTTATCTGCAGGGGGCACATTATTGTAGTTTGTTTTAGAAAGAGTCACTTTATAAGTGATATTACAGGCAGATTTCTTTTTTTTAAACAACAAACCTTTTATACTTACCCCCTCTGTGCAGTGGTTTTGCACAGAGCAGCCCCAAGCTTCATTTTCTCGGTGCCCCTCCCTCCGAGTGCCCCCATTGGGGTTGCCACCTGATCCCTTTAAAACCGAACATACAGTCAGGTCCATAAATATTGGGACATTGACACAATTCTAATCCTTTTGGCTCTATACACCACCACAATGGATTTGAAATGAAACGATCAAGATGTGCTTTAACTGCAGACTTTCAGCTTTAATTTGAGGGTATTTACATCCAAATCAGGTGAACAGTGTAGGAATTTCAACAGTTTGTATATGTGCCTACCACTTTTTAAGGGACCAAAAGTAAATGGGACAGATTAACAATCATAAATCAAACTTTCACTTTTTAATACTTGGTTGCAAATCCTTTGCAGTCAATTACAACCTGAAGTCTGGAATGCATAGACATCGCCAGACGCTGGGTTTCATCCCTGGCGATGCTCTGGCAGGCCTCTACTGCAACTGTCTTCAGTTCCTGCTTGTTCTTGGGGCATTTTCCTTTCAGTTTTGTCTTCAGCAAGTGAAATGCATGCTCAATCGGATTCAGGTCAGGTGATTGACTTGGCCATTGCATACCATTCCACTTCTTTCCCTTAAAAAACTCTTTGGTTGCTTTCGCAGTATGCTTCGGGTCATTGTCCATCTGCACTGTGAAGCGCCGTCCAATGAGTTCTGAAGCATTTGGCTGAATATGAGCAGATAATATTGCTCGAAACATTTCAGAATTTATCCTGCTGCTTTTGTCAGCAGTCACATCATCAATAAATACAAGAGAACCAGTTCCATTGGCAGCCATACATGCCCACGCCATGACACTATCACCACCATGCTTCACTGATGAGGTGGTATGCTTTGGATCATGAGCAGTACCTTTCCTTCTCCATACTCTTCTCTTTCCATCACTCTGGTACACGTTGATCTTGGTCTCATCTGTCCATAGGATGTTGTTCCAGAACTGTGAAGACTTTTTTAGATGTTGTTTGGCAAACTCTAATCTGGCCTTCCTGTTTTTGAGGCTCACCAATGGTTTACATCTTGTGGTGAACCCTCTGTATTCACTCTGGTGAAGTCTTCTCTTGATTGTTGATTTTTACACACATACACCTACCTCCTGGAGAGTGTTCTTGATCTGGCCAACTGTTGTGAAGGGTGTTTTCTTCACCAGGGAAAGAATTCTTCGGTCATCCACCACAGTTGTTTTCCGTGGTATTCCGGGTCTTTTGGTGTTGCTGAGCTCACCGGTGCGTTCTTTCTTTTTAAGGATGTTCCAAACAGTTGATTTGGCCACACCTAATGTATTTGCCATCTCTCTGATGGGTTTGCTTTGTTTTTCCAGCGAATGATGGCTTGCTTCACTGATAGTGACAGCTCTTTGGATCTCATATTGAGAGTTGACAGCAACAGATTCCAAATGCAAATAGCACACTTTAAATGAACTCTGGACCTTTTATCTTGTCCTTGAGCCTTTACAACTATTTTAAATAGAATATCTGCATATTACCAGTAAACACTAAACTTTAGCCAACAAAGTTACAGTCTTGAATTTTAAAGTTGAGTACATCCAGGAATTTTAATTAAGATGCATCATCTAGTTTTTTTCCTACCATTGCACTTCCATTACTAAAAATGTCTTACTTAATATTAGCTGTAGTAAAAATCCAGCCTCAGAATCATGCACCAGTTAAGAAATAATTCACAATTAGCAAGATTAGGATAGGAAAGTAAGCTTTCTGAGCAAGTTTAAATTACTAGTCTGCTCACAGTGAATCTAAAGTGCTGGGTTAAATTGGCCTTTGTTCGTTGATTCATTGTTTAACCGTTTCAGCCCCGGACCATTTTGCTGGCCAAAGACCAGGCCACTTTTTGCGATTCGGCACTGCGTCGATTTAACTGACAATTGTGTGGTTGTGCAACGTGGCTTCCAAACAAAGTTGACATACTTTTTTTGCCCACAAATAGAGCTTTCTTTTGGTGGTATTTGATCACCTCTACGGTTTTTATTTTTTGCGCTATAAACAAAAATAGAGTGACAATTTTGAAAAAAATTCAATATTTTTTACTTTTTGCGATAATAAATATCCCCCAAAAATATATAAAAAAAAACATATTTTTTCCTCAGTTTAGGCCAATACGTATAATTCTAGATATTTTGGGTAAAAAACAAACAAAAAAAACCCGCAATAAACGTATATTGATTGGTTTGCGCAAAAGTTATAGCATCTAAAAAATAGGGGATAGAATTATGGCATTTTTATTATTATTATTTTTTTTTTACTAGTAATGGCGGCGATCTGAGATTTTTATCCTGACTGCAACTTTATGGCGGACACATCGGACACTTGACACCATTGTAATTTTTACAGCAATCAGTGCTATAAAAATGCACGGATTACTGTGAAAATGACACTGGCAGTGAAGGGGTTAACCACTAGGTGGCGCTGAAGGGGTTAAGTGTGCCCTAGGGAGTGCTTCTAACTGTAGGGGGGGGGGGGTGGGCTGTGTGTGACACGACAGTGATCACCGCTTCCAATTACAAGAAGCTGTGGTCACGGTCCCGTCACTAGGAAGACTGGGGAAATGCTTGTTTACATTAGCATTTCCCCCTTCTTCCTCACCGTGACACGATTTCAGGTATGCCCGCGGTCGGAGTAACATAGCTTGCGGCGGAGGCGCGCGCACGCGTCCACAATGCTGCTTCTGAAAGGGCAACGTATATATACGTTGATCTGCCCAGCCATGCCATTCTGCCGACGTATATCGGCGTGAGCCGGTCAGCAAGTGGTTAAGCCTAGGTTCACATTAATGCTGCTGCTGCATATTCAACCATTTTTCAGTGTGATTTTTGTGCCCTTTTTTATGCTTTATGTATTTTTTGAAAGAGGAGGTTTGCTGGTTGCTGAAAACAAAACCCTGGCAAAAGCACAATAAAAATGCATGTATATTGTATTTACTATGCTCTTTCATACGCTCCCACTGAAATCTGATGCCGCGTACACACGATCAGAAATTCCAACAACAAACGTCCGATGTGAGCGTTTTGTCGGAAATTCCGACCGTGTGTAGGCTCTATCGGACATTTGCTGTCGGAATTTCCGCCCACAAAAATTTGAGAGCTGGTTCTCAAATTTTCCATCAAGAAAAGTTCTTGTCGTTAATTCCGATCGTCTGTATGGAATTCCGACGCACAAAAAAACACGCATGCTCAGAATCAAGCAGAAGAGCCGAACTGCCTATTGAACTTCATTGATCTCAGGTCGTCGTATGTCTTGTACGTCACTGCGTTCTTGACGGTCGGAATTTCCGACAAGATTTGTGTGACCGTGTGTATGAAACACAAGTTTGAGCCAACATTGCGTCGGAAAAAAATCCACGGTTTGGTTGTCGGAATTTCCGATCATGTGTATGCGGCATAACAGCACTATGCTGCACCAGAAGATGCAACTACACTTTTTTTTTTTTTTTTTAAGATCGTATTGCACCATTTTGGACTAATGTGTACAGCCACCATAGCACCTGTAGCGCAATGGCAGATGCAGGAGAAATCACTAGTATGAACAGGGCTTAAAGTATTACTAAACCCAGTAATATGAAAATAGTTAAATCTTCTTTTACATTAAAAAACTGCCACTATATAACTTTTTGGCTGATCTGTATACCACGATCACGTGATAAACAGGATACGCTCGAGTGCTGAGTGTTTAGGTAGGAGGAGATTTTCACAACAGCCTGTGTCCTCATGCTTTTATGGGAGGCGGGTCATCCATGAATCAAGAAGTGACATCCCACCCGCTGTGTTCTTTTTTTAGTTACTGGGCTCCGAGAAAGAGGGATGGACTGGGCTGTCATTTAGGATAAGTATACACGCCCACATGCGTGATGTCAATATCATGTGACCTCAACATCTCAACTCAACAAGGAAATGTTCTCTCCAGCAATAGACACCAAACGGAGCATGTGCAGGAGGACTACTCCGTCTTATCTGGACTTGCCTACTGTAACTCTGCAGGAGGGGGAGGTTCTGTGCATACAGGATCAAACAGCATTTTTACACAATGCAGATGGTTAACCCCTCAAGTTCCACGGTGAGTATAACAAGAATGCTATTCTGCATATACAAACATATTTTACTGTTGTGGGTTTAGTAATACACTTTAAATTATGTTTTTTGGTTTATAATTTTAGATAGTTTTAATGAGCTATTTAACCACTTAAAGGAGAAGTCCAGCCTGAGCTTTTTAGGCTGGGCTTCTCCTAAGGGCACAGGAGTGCACATCGTTTTGCACTCCTGTGTTCCATTTTCAGCGGAGAGCGGTCTGAAGTACGCTCTCCGCTGACGTCACTGCCATCAGTCAGGGCAGCGCGTCACCCCGACTTCCAAGTCTGGATCCGCCAGCTGCCCTGATTGATGCCAGTCTCAGCGAGACGCAGAGACAGCCTCTCCCCGCCCCTCCACTGCTCAGGGCTCCAATGAGCACTGAGAAGTAGAGCAGAAGCTATGCTGACTGACAGTCGGCATCGCTCTGCTCGGGGAGGAGTGAGAACCGAGCCATCGGCGGTGTTCGGTGGCTCGGTTCTCAGTGCAGACACACCGGGGACAGATGTAGCATCGGTCTGATGCTGCATTCACAGAGGTAAGTATGGATAGGAAATTTAAAAAAACATACTTCTCCTCTAAGGACCGCCCGCCGCAGTTGTACTGCGGCAGGTTGGCTCCCCTGCACGAATCAGCCGGTCGGGCAGACTTGATGGACAAAAATCCACGTGGTATTAATGTGTATTATGTAATACATATTAATTAAAAGTTGAGCTCAACAATTTTTGGGTATTTTAAAAAAAGTGCACGGGTTATGTAATGTAAAGGAATGTAATGTATATTGGTGTTTCATATGCTAATGTCTTGTTACTGGAATTGTTTTTTGTAAATTGCGAAAAATGGAATGTTTATCACTAACTGTTATTGTAATTTTATCCCTCAGAGTCGATAATTGGGTTTTCTGGCTTTCAGAACAAGAGGAAATCGTAGCCTCCAGAGAACAACATGATAAAAAAGTGTTTTTTCCTGGTTGGTCGGGTTTCACATGGAAAATGTTTTAGGTTGTCGCCACCATTATCTAGTTGGAATGCCTAGTTGTCAGTCCATTCGGTTGTGTTTTGGACCACCCAGTGTGTGTTGTATGTTCTGATCTACTGAGTAGCAGAACCAATTAACTGAAGTCTGCATAAAAGTTGAGTAAGACTGCTGGGGATAATTGGCACTCTAACACATATGTGAGGCTAAGGAGCATTATAAATCTCTGCCAGGGGTGCTGCACTTAGTGGTAAAAGGGTAATGGTCTGATGTTACTTTGGGCGAACTTGTGTTCAGGAGTAGGACTGCTTACACCCCCCCTCGCTGTCATTGTAATTAGGTACACGCCCAACCATACCTGGCTGTACGAGTTTGGCTCATTGCCTGAAGCTAAGGTATGCTAATGTCCCTAGCTATCTGTGTGTCCCCAAATGTAGTTCAAACCTGTTTTCCTACCGTGTCACCAAGCAATCCCATCTCTCTGAAATAGGGGAAACCAACACTTCTCATAGTTTCCTGCTGGGACTGTTTATGTGGCTATTTGTTACCAATTGCCTAATAAATATGTGTGTGTTTCAAGGCACACCGGTCGGCTCGGGTACCTCCTACTGTTCAGTGGTCTCAGTGCTGCAAGGGATTTGTCTTAGTCTGCTGGTCAGGTGTGTCTGGTAGCAGCAGTTTCTCAAGCTGGATACACATTATGCAATTTTGTTTTCCCATTTATTTTAGATTTACCTGCAGATGTGTGGTATGAGGGCCTGCCTGCTTGCATACAAGTTGAGAGGGTATAGGTCTGGCCTCATATTGTATAGTTTTGGTTGAGTCTGGGAAAAAAAATAAAAATAAAAAATTGTGCAGGAAGGTTGTATGGGGTGTTACCAGCGATTGGCTGTTCCAAGAGCCCTCACGTCCGAGGTATGTGTGGGCATGTCGTATTCTCCTCAGTTTACACCCATAGGTGTCCTTCCTGTCCTAGAGTCCTTGGGTACCTTAACTAGTTGTCTGTGTCTTGCAGGCCAAGAAGACCAGTGCCCCAGTGTGGCACTAGGCTCCTGTCATTCATGTGAGTCCTGTCTGAATAGTGTAGGCAGCTTGTGTTGTAGGGGTAAAGTATAACATTGTCTGAATACCGAATTGAAAGAGGAGGGAGAAGGTGTGCAGTCTATATGAGGGATTGGGTGTACCTGGTGGCAGGTGGTTTTCAATCCGGGTATCCAGACCATAGCCCATAACTTAGAAAAAAAAAAAAAAGAGGCTTGATGGCGACTGTCTTCAGAACGGGAGGCGGGTCACTGGGTACCATAAACACCATGGAGCTGGAGATAATCAGGAACACATTGGGAGGTCCTGGGCTACATATCAGGGAAAGGGTAGGACATTCAACTTGCACTGGCCAGAATTAAAAACCTCGGAGAGTTGACTGACTCTTACTCAGTGTGACAAGTTCCACCTTATAAAGACAGGCAGGTGGGGTAGTATCTGAATTGACTATGAGTCCTACGGAGTGGTGGATGACTCAGTTCAGGGTTGTCAAAATGTAACTAGTACTAGTCTCATCCCTAATGGCAGGGACGGAACATTGTGCCTATATTACGGTCAATTTGGGTACTATCCTATCACTCTACTGGGTTACACACTGGAGTCCATCTGGTTCTGAGGGGTTTGAGTCCGGACAGGGATGGAAAGGAGGAAATGTTTTTTTTTGTTTTGTTTTTTTTGGGGGACAGGTGGGACACTGAATATGGTGCAGGTATCTACAGTATTCCATCACCACATGGCGCTCCAGCATCTTATAATGGTTGATGAAAACCTATTATCCTATATGTACTGAATACACACTGAATCAAGCGCGGTCATGGTACCAGTGGCTTTCTCCCAGAGATGTGCGGACACAGAGTACAGGACGCTTATCTCGGAGGAATAACCAGGAGAGGAGGGATGTGTTCAGCACTATATGGGGGGGAAAGAGAACCACAGTGTAAAGTGGCTCAAGATTTCATCAACTATGGTGAGAGGTTGGTAGAGAGTGTGAGATGGTACAGGGCAGATATATGTCATTGGCTCTGGTGTGCACACATGGGCAGGTGGAGTTGTCAACCAGCATCAAGCTGATTGTACAAATCTCTCTATGAGGGGCAGTGGCCTGATGAGTTAGCATCACCACTCAGTGAGACTGTGCCAAAACACGTCGCCTACACTAATCCAAAGTGGTAGTCGAATGCCTGGATGGGCTGTACTGGTTTGGATTGTGAAAGGTGTTACAGAAATGCAGACTCGGTCTGTAGAGTTGAGGGCACCAGTGGCTTACTGACTGGGGATTCTATCTTGTTGCATTTGTGGCTAAGGAACCCACCTGTGATCAGAGGGTACGGAAGCTGGGGGCAGGTTGATATTTCCCTCTGTCAGAGGTGTGAACACAATGTCCCTTGCACGGCCAATACACAGTGGTGAATGTATTTCACGCTGTGTTCTGGATGGGGAGATCATTGCTGGGAAGGAAGCACCTGGGTATTATTTGGGATATAGGCGAGTTTGGTTATTTGACCTAGAGGATACTGATGTGGCGTTAGGCATGGAACAAGGGTGTTTCTTGAACCTAACAGTAGGTAGGGGTGCATGATATACCCTGGGCATGGTCACTGGGATAGAATTTTGTGGGTTTTTGTCATTGCTTCGATGGTGTAGGTGTTAGACTCAATACCATTGGTTTAGCCTCTCCTTTTTAAAATATTTTTATTTTTTTGTTTTTCTACCCGACTTGTAAATGGTTAGTGACAGTGATCCTGTTCACCTGTTGATCACTAATAGGATAGAAGAGTTATCTATTTAAATTTTTTTCCTCCTTTATTTTATTTTTATTTTTAGTTATTTTTTATTTTTTTCTGCCAAGCTGCTGCTGCAACAGCCACAATATATTATTTTTCGAGGCACTGTTTCAGGACAGTTATATATTGTTTGTTTGTTTTTATTGAATGCAGAGTCAGTGCTCTTTGACATAAAGGGAAATGGGTGACAAACGGTCTGGGTCGAAGCAGCATTGAACCTGTATGTTTTGTTGCTTATTGTATTCTTTTTTCTCTTTTCTCTTTCCTACTTTCTTTGGTTCATATTCTGCTTCATCTTGGAAAATAAATGTATTCATCTTCTGGAACTTTTGTTTGAATATCAGAGATGAGTTGTGAATTGTAAGGGTTTACCGTCTCTGCCTGACTCCATTTTTTTAAGAGTCCAGTGGGTTCCATAGAATGGGTTCCTGAAACATACAAATACCATATTTCACAAAGTATCCCTGGACATCCAGGTCCCATGTCTTAATGTAATTTTACCTCCCCTAATCTGCCCACTGCTTTAACCTGAGCCCCGTGAGCAGGTGCGGTGAACCCAGGGACCTAACAATAGCAGGCAGTGTTGACTATCCCTACCATCAAGGGCAATGGATGATACTGGCCGTGGCTCAGTCTCGGTACCCTGTGGGGATCCCACCTTACTCGTCCACATTGCACCCCTCATAAGATATTCAGTCTTAGTGGCCACGCCACTACTCTTGTCTGACATTCCGCCAATAACTCCTGTCTGACATTCTCCTTTTTGTTCTTTTTTTTTTTTTGTATTCATGCACGACTGTCCGGAGGCCCGCCCAACCACCACCTGAAGAAGCAACGCATCTCTTAAGAAAAACGTGCCACGAATAAGACTCTTCTGAAACTTTCCTTCACCATGCTGAAAAGTGCTGTCTCGCGGTCCGATCCAATCGTGACAATCATAACACCATATTTCCAAGCTACAGGACTAAATATGCAAGGATCCCGCCAGTAATGTTTGAATTCCGCTCCTTCAATGCAGCGGGGCGATGAAGCATTGCAGTACAGACTCTCATGGGTCGGATGTGAAGTCTCAAAGGCACCAGAACTGTCTCAAGTCTACCTTGATGGGTTACGGCGGGTTCAAGAAAGGAAGAGGCCGCAGTGGTGGTGGGGGAAGGGTCAGGGCTTCTGGGCCGTTGTGGGTGGGTACAAAATCATTAAGGGACTTCATAAGTTCAAGAATGAACTTCAGGGGGGACTGTGGTGGAGATTTTTCAAATCCATATTTATAACAAGAAGCTACGTGTATATATGGTTGTATATGTTTTTACAATACTTTATTATTAAGGTGACTTAAATTTATCTTAGCATGCTTGCTAATGTGAGAAACTTGTTGAACTGAGCATCAAAGGAACACACCTATCTGATAAAAGCAGCAAGTATTTCTGGTTTAGATTTGGAAGGCTAAGTAGAGAGGTTTGAGATTTCAACCAATCAGGTGGTCAGCTTTAAACCAATGAGACCACAGGATTTTGGGTTCTGGTTGGCATAGGGGGTATAAAAGTCAGATACACTCATGGCTAGAGCCCTTGCGAATGAAGATCTGACGCAGACGACATGGTGACGTAATAAGCTCTCTCTCTCCCTCTCTGCCTCTCTGCCTCTCTCTCTGTCTCTCTCCCTTCCTCTCTCTCCCTCTCCCTCCCTCTCCCTCGGCCTCTCGGCCTCTCTGTCCCATGTTTAAGATTAATATTACTTCGCGTTTGCTCTCTTGTTCCTATTATCATGTAACATTGGTATCATGTTTGTCATAGCAATATTCCTATTATGTATCGTGTAACATTGGTATCACCTTGCTATTAGGTGGTACCAGTTCTGTATAAATAAATGTCATTGTTTTCTCTTTTCCCGACGCTATCGTTTGATTTCATTTTATATAGACAAAAGGTTTTTAATCACTTATTTTAAGCATTTAAGCGAGGTTAGGAATATCTCCGTAACACCGCTGGCGACCCGTGATTGCCTAGTACAAAGGCAGAACGGGGATCTGCCCTTGTAAACAAGGTGGATCCCCATTCTGACAGATGACATGACAGATCTACTGTTCCCAGTCATCGGGAACAGTGATCTCTGTCATGTCCCAGGCAGCCCATCCCCCCTACAGTTAGAAAACATCTACGAAAACACAGTTAACCCCTTGATCGCTCCCTAGTGTTAACCCCTTCCCTGCCAGTGTCAATTTTACATTTTTATAGCACTGATCACTTTAATAATGTCACTGGTCCCCAAAAAATGTCATTTGGGGTCAGATTTGTCCGCCGCAATGTCGCAGTCGCAGAGGCTGAGATTTTGCCTCCAGCAACGAAAAAATTACGTTCAAGTCCTAGATTAAAACCTCTTGATCAGACACTCACGTCTACTTGGGATCGAGAACAGCTATCTATTCGACAAGCAAGTACTTCATTTATAGCAACTGCAAACAGCCTTGGCCACGAGGTTTCAAAAATTTCCATATCTCCAGCGACCGCTTACAGAGCTCGAGCCAACAATAGAAGTAAAATGGCAAAAAAAATCTAAGAGTCACTCTTTGAAAAATCCTCCTCATTTGGTCTTGCATTGGGATAGTAAACGGTTACTCTCAGTTGACCATGGGAATGTCAAAACTTTGGAAGATAGAGTTGCAGTTCTAGTGACTGGCAAAGATTTTGAGCATTTGGACCGATTTGGGCTACGTGACAATATAATCAGTATATCTTTTGATACTACATCATCTAATACAGGACTGATCCAAGGGGCATGTACCAGAATTGAAAGGGAAATCGGACGGACATTGTTGTAGTTGGCTTGCCGTCATCACATCCATGAATTAATATTGAAAGGAGTGTTTGAGGATTGTTGTGGCATTCCATTAGGGATGTCCCGATACCGATACTAGTATCAGTATCGGTACCGATACCAGGCATTTCCCGAGTACTTGTACTCGGGGAAAATGCTCCGATGCTTCAGCCGATACTTGGGCAGTCAGTGATGATCGGTGCGGCGGGGGGAGTTACAAGCACCGATCACCACTGTATAGATTTCAATACAGCCCGACAGCTTCTCCCGACCCCCCCCCCCCCTTCTTTTCAGCTGTTTTAGTGAAATCTATACAGCGGTGATCGGTGCTTGTAACTCCCCCCAAAGCCGCACCGATCACCGCTGACTGTCCCTGTATCCTCCTCCAGTTCCCCCATCCATGCAGCTCTCCCCCGTGCGCTCCGTGTCCCCCCCTCCATGCTGCTGATGTCCTTCATCTTTCTGCTCTTCCCCCCCGCGCTCCGTGTCCCCCCCTCCTCGCTGCTGCTGTCCTCAGCTCTGTGCCACCCTCCATATCCTCCTCCGCTTCCCTCTGTCAGGATGGAGAGCGGAGGTAGGAGCCGCTAAACCCGGCTCCTACCTTTTCCGAATGTACAGAGTCAGTGACTGACTCTGTCCATTCATATAACTGAAACATCGTAAACCTGTGTGTTTACGATGCTTCAGTTTATGAATGGAGAGGAGCCGTTGTTTCCTCTCCATTCATTTTCAGTGCAGCTGAGAAAGGGACTGGGGAATCTGTTTCCCTAGTCCCTTTCTCTGTCTCAAAGGGGAGATGTCAGAGGTCTGTTAAGACCTCCGATATCTCACCAAAGCCCCCCAACAGGGCTAGAAATAAAAAAATAAATTGCAATAAATAATAAAAAATAAATTATAAAAAATAAAATAAAAAATACACTGAGATCACCCCCCCCCCCCACCCACCCCAACAAAGCATTGTAAAAAAACATGGCAAAAAATAGTAAAAAAAAAAAAAAAATTGTAAAAAAAACAAAAGAAAAAAAATACTGACACATAAAAAAAAGTATCGGTATTCGGTATCGGCGAGTACTTGAAAAAAAGTATCGGTACTTGTACTCGGTCTTAAAAAAGTGGTATCGGGACAACCCTACATTCCATCAAGTGGTCCTGACATCCAGAAAAAGGAAGTGAAACGATTAGAGGGTAAAAACATGTTTTTTGAAGGAAAAGACCTGAGTTATTTTGTTGTCAATAAAACAAAGACGTTCTTTGAATTGTTTGGGATCCACGACGTGACATAATACTGCAGTGATTCTCTAAGAAGCCATGTGAACGCTCTTAAGGTTGTCAATGATACCGCAGAAAGAGGAATTGTTCTGATAAAAAAGTATAACGAATCGTCAGGGATGAACAACAAAAACAATTCTTGTTGAGGGTAGTCGAGCATCACAGAAAAGTCATTACCAAGCAAACAAAACAAGGGATTGCATCGTTCAAAGTTGATTAATATAACACGTTTTGCCTATCATATTACCTATTAATCTTAGTGTATAGTTTTAATAGTATTTTAAGTTTGTGATTTCTAGTTTTCCCAATAAGTAATTAACATTGAAAAATCTTATTTTTTGCCTACTTTTACAAAACAGATCAAAAGTGTGCAACCACTAAATATTATCCAATCTTCTTGAAATTAAGCATATATATCTTTTACATCACTGAGACTCGGGTCGTAAGCAAAGTCTGCAAAAATGTTACAGTTTATTTTTTGCCTTAGAAAATGAAACACTCCAATTGCGATTTTATTTTACCAAAAATATGTAGAATATATATCGGCCTAAACTGATGAATACATTTGTTTTTTTATATATATATTTTGGGATATGCATTGTTTTTTCAAAATTGCCGCTATTTGTTAGTTTATAGCGCAAAAAATAAAAACCGCAAAAGAAAGCTCTATTTGTGGGAAAAAAGGACGTCAATTTTGTTTGGGTACAGTGTTGCACTACCGCGCAATTGTCAGTTAAAGCGACGCAGTGCCGTATCGCAAAAAAAGGCCTGGTCATTAAGGAGACAAATCCTTCCAGTCCTTAACTGTTTAAATACACCAACATTGGTAGATATTAAAGTGATTGTAAACCTTTGTGTTTTTTTTTTTAAAAACATATCATACTTACCTCCACTGTGCAGTTCGTTTTGCACAGTGTGGCCCTGATCACCATCTTCTGGGGTCCCCCGGCGGTGCTCGTGGCTCCTCCTCACATCGGTAAACCCCCTGGGAGAAGCGCTCTCCCTGGGGGTTACCTTGCGGATGCGCTCCCGAGTCCAGCATTTGTGTCCATAGACAAAGAATGCCGGACTCTGCCCCGCCCCCCAGCGCTTGCGTCATTGGATTCGATTGACAGCAGCAGGATTCAACAGCTGCGCTGCTATCAATCTATCCAATCAAGAGCCAAGAACCTCAGACAGAGAGGAAGAGCGTGTCTCCGCCGAGGGAACGAAGGGCTCAGGTGAGTAAAAGAGGGGGGCCAGCCAGTGTCATAAGTGCATAGAATGCATTAGGGTGAAAAAAACACGAGGGTTTACACTCCTTTAACCACTTAAGGACCGCCTCACGCCAATATACGTAGGCAGAATGGCGCACTTGCGACCCGTTCCTGAGCTCCGTGACCACGCGCGCGGGGCCCCCGGACCCGATCGCCGCCGGTGTCCCGTGATCGGGTCACAGAGCTGAAGAACGGGGAGAGGTAAGTGTAAACAAACCTCTCCCCGTGCTTCCTAGTGCGAGTGTCACTGATCGTCTGTTCCCGGTCATAGGTAACGACGATCAGTGACGTCACACGCCAAGCCCCGCCCCCACACAGTAGTAATCACTCCCTAGGAAACACTTAACCCCTTCAGCGCCCCTACAGGTTAACCCCTTCACTGCCAGTGTCATTTTGACAGTAATCAGTGCATTTTTATAGCACTGATCGTCGTAAAAATTACAATGGTCCCAAAATGGTGTCAAAAGTGTCCGATGTGTCCACCATAATGTCGCAGTCACGATAAAAATCGCTGATCGCCGCCATTACCAGTAAAAAAAAAAAGTAATAAAAATGCCACAAAACTATCCCCTATTTTGTAGACGCTATAACTTTTACGCAAACCAATCAAACGCTTATTGCGATTTTTTTTACCAAAAATATGTAGAAGAATACGTATCGGCCTAAACTGAGGGAAAAAAATGTCTATTTTATATATTTTTGGGGGATATTTATTATAGCAAAAAAGTAAAAAATATAGAATTTTTTGCTAAATTGTCGCTTTATTTTTGTTTATAGCGCAAAAAATAAAAACCGCAGAGGTGATCAAATACCACCAAAAGAAAGCTCTATTTGTGGGAAAAAAAGGACGTCAATTTTGTTTGGGAGCTACGTCGCATGACCGCGCAATTGTCAGTTAAAGCGACGCCGTGCCAAATCTCAAAAAGGGGCCTGGTCCTTTAGCTGCAAAATGGTCCGGGGCTTAAATGGTTAATGGATGCTGTAAATTTTTGATAATGCACTCAACTGAGGATAGAAGTTATCAAATCAGGATGAATACACCAAAATAGAACTCATATTCAAGGCTACAGGGTAAAAAATACTGTACAAGAAGCCTACTAAATATGAAGTGTAAAAATATTTTTGTAATAGTGATATTGGGGTGTTTTAGCTGAAGTGGATAGATGCATTTTTATGCAGTGAGTCCATATCAGACAGGCATTCTAGTTAGAGCCCATTCACACAGGGGCAACACGACTTCCAGCGCGATTTTATGAGGCAACTCAGACACGACTTGAGTATGAATCACAGCGCGACCTGGAGCTACTTACAAGGCAACTCCAAGTTGCCTGCAGGACAGGAGACATTCCAGTGGCCAATCAAACAAGAATCAGCTCTGTGGGAGGGAGGGGGGAGGGAGAGGTTTGCCTGATAAATGTATGTTTTCTTCCTGGAGAGTTGCTCCTATTAAGACAGTGAGAGGCGACTCCCATTGAAATGAATGGTTACAGGTCGCCTAGGAGTCGGATTGAAGTAGTACAGGGACTTTTTTTGAAGTCGGAGCGACTGCAGTAGTGTGCATAAGGACGGCTCCATTAACTTACATTGATTTCTTCAGCCAGCGCGACCTGAGGCGACTAGGGGCGACCTGGGGCGATTTGGTGTTGGATCCAAAGACGCCCCTGTGTGAATGGGCTCTTAAGGGCCTGGTAGCCCACGTTTATTTACACAGAAAAACAAAAGCAAAATGTCCATTCAGGATTCCCACGAAGGGGTTTAACTTCATTTAGCAGTCCAAAATAAGGAAAACATACCAAGCCACCTAGCTCTCTTGTTAGCAATTCCTCTGCTTGCTTTAGGTACTGGTACCTTAAACCACCAGATCTTCCAGTCTCACAGTCTTGGATGCACACAGCTTTGGGCTTCTTAAATGCACACAGCTTGAAGTCCCTTAATGCACACAGCTTCTGGCTCCTTGGACGCACACAGCTTTAAAGCCCTTCAACGCACACAGCGTTTATCCTCACACAGAGACACTCACTAGCAGCCACTGCTCCAAACATAGGTCTGTCTTCACACAGCAGTTAGCAAGCTGCTCACTCTCCACCATCCTCCACTCTCTGCTCTCACCAGCCCCTCATTATATTGGTTGTGTGCACCTGGGCCCACACCCCGCTGGCTGTCCACAAGACCCGGACACAGGGTTGGAGATCCCGTCCCACCCAAGTCTCTTAGGGATCTCCAAACTACTGAGTCCCATACTAAAGTAGGAAAACCTAGAGAAAGAGCATTTTTCTCCATTTAAATTCTACACTCTGTAGTCCTGCTGTCTGCAGATATGCAAACCCTGTGTCCCTGTTACCTTCACTTTCATTGGGACAGAACCTCGCTCCGCCACAAAATATATATATATATATACACACACACATATATATATATATATATATATATATATATATATATATATATGTGTTTATTTTTTTATATAAGTAAACATCAGGTTTATTTTGAGTGGACATTTCTCAAACAAATATAGGAGGGGGGAGGCGCAACCTAAGTGCACTATTAAAAGTACAATTTTAATTCCACTAGATTAAAAACACTCACAGAGTATCAATATAAAATATATGGGGCAACAAGCTCAGTCCATGAAAGGTATTCCATAAGATGCATAAAATTCCATAGGGTAATAGTTTAGGTTGCTGCTATAGCGGCAGCCATTCTCAGTGTGTCAAGCTCTGTAGAGATACAAGCAAAGGGGGGAGGGGGGGCCACCTAAGTGCAGTATTAATAGTACAATTTTAATTCCACTAGATTAAAAACACTCACAGGGTATCAGTAAGAAATACACTCATCATGTACTAAGGGTCTGCATCCTGCAGGCTTTGCTTTGGTCTGGATGGTTGGAAGATGGTGGAGATAGGCATGGACGCCCTGCAAACTTTGTTGGCTGGTGTGGACTTCCCTTACTTGTAGGGCATCCATGCCCTTCTCCACCATCCTCCAGCCATAGGGACCACCTAGCGAAGCCTGCAGGACAGAGGCGAGTAGCAGACCCTTACTACATTATGAGTGCATTTCCAACTGATATGTGTTTTTAATCTAGAATTAAATTGTACTATTAATACTGCATTTAGGTGGTGCCCCCCCCCTTCCTTTGCTTGTATCTCTACAGAGCTGGACACACACTGAGGATGGCTCTGGCTATCGCAAGCAACCTAAACTTTTAACCCTATGGAATTTTATGCATCTTATGGAATACCTTTCATGGACTGATCTTGTTGCCCCATATATTTTAGAACTGTCTAGAGACTCTTACCACCAGCTGGGTATACACCTTCTGTGCACCAGAACTTTCTCAATTTCTCAAACAAAGGTCATTGGAAAGTTTGCATGTTTACTATACAAAGGAAAGATAGATACTACTGTCTTTTACTTGGCCAATGTAAATGAGTTGATAGCCACGTAAACATTTTAGTTGTTTCCATTGTTTTAGGGGAGTTCATGTCAAACACTGATTCCAAAGTGACGCTGAGACATATGTTATGTATGATACAACTGTGCCATCTAGAGTTTGAGTTAGGAAATGTTCGCTCATGCAGAAAAGGATACGCCCATGTGAGAATGGCTACACAAACTTTCCAAATAAAAGGCCAGTAAGCATAAGCTGCAAAGATGGCTCCATAACAACAAGAAAGGTCTGTGCCAGAGGACTCCATTACAACACAAGAACTAAGTAGGAAAGTCTGTGCCAGAAGGAACTTCACCTGGGGATGATGTTAGTGCCCGAATTCCTGCAAACGCTTCTGGAGTATAGCAAAGGAGACTTTTAGTGCATCCCAATTGTACACAGACCATTGTTCATGCTCATTCACTAGGAAGGTTTGGTAGTGTGTGCATGTGTTGAAAGTATATCTGTAATAACGTTTAAGTTCTACACGGTTTTCCTACAATTCTAAGTTGTTTGTATGTACTGCATTCTTGTTTAGTAAAGCACATTAATATACTACTGAGATATATGCTTATTTGCTTTTTGTGCAAAGTAACCCTAAAAGATGCAAAACATATGTAAAGCATGGCAGCATGTGTCAGCAATCTAAAACAAAATGATAAAAACTAGGGTTGTCCCGATACCGATACTAGTATCGGTATCGGGACCGATACCAAGCATTTGCGCGAGTACTTGTACTCGCGCAAATGCTCCCGATGCTTCACCCGATACTTTTTTTTTTTGTGGCCGGAGAGGGCGGGAGGAGTCAGTGGCTGGGGAGGGCGGAAGAGGAAAGTGCGGGCGGAGTCTGGCTGAAGAGGGCGGGCACAGTCGGTGGACGGAGTCCGCGGGCGGAGAGCGAGTCCCTCACCTGCAGTTGAACCTGGTAAGCTGGCAGGGGTTCAGGGCGCAGCCGCATCAGGATCGGTGCTGTCACATTCGGTCGCCGTCAGCGGCTGAACGTCCCCACGCCCATCTTGGTACACCCTGCACTCGGCTGCAGTAAGCAGCAGCAGACATCTTGTTACACCCAGCCCGAGCTATATGGGCTGGGTGTAACAAGATGTCTGCTGTTGCTTACTGCAGCCGAGTGCAGGGTGTACCAAGATGGGCGTTGCAGCAGTTTTTTTTTTTCTTAAATCCTGTGTCATTTCCCCCCCACCCCCCCGCAGCATTTCAGTGCCAGCCACCTATCAGTACCCACAAGTGCTACCTATCAGTGGAATCAGTGCCATCTACCAGTGCCACCTATCAGGTGGCACTGGTAGATGCCACTGATTGCACTGATAGGTGGCACTTATGGGCACTGATTGCACTGATAGGTGGCACTTGTGGGCACTGATAGATGGCACTGATTGCACTAATAGTGCAATCAGTGCCACCTATCAGTGCCCACAAGTGCCACCTATCAGTGCCCATAAGTGCCACCTATTAGTGCCCATAAGTGCCACCTATCAGTGCCCATAAGTGCCCACAAGTGCCACCTTTCTGTGCAATCAGTGCCACCTATCAGTGCCCACAAGTGCCACCTATCAGTGCCCACAAGTGCCACCTATCAGTGCCCACAAGTGCCACCTATCACTGCCCACAAGTGCCACCCATCACTGCCCACAAGTGCCGACAAGTGCCACCTTTCTGTGCAATCAGTGCCACCTATCAGTGCCCACAAGTGCCACCTATCACTGCCCACAAGTGCCATCAGTGCCCCCAAGTGCCACCTATCAGTGCCACCTATCACTGCCCACAAGTGCCACCTATCAGTGCCCATAAGTGCCACCTATCAGTCCCCATCTTTCAAACTGTCACATGACATTGAAAAAAGTATCGGTATCGGCGAGTACTTGAAAAAAAGTATCGGTACTTGTACTCGGTCTTAAAAAAGTGGTATCGGGACAACCCTAATAAAAACAAATGATGTAGGCAAAAATCATATGTAAGGCAACACAGACCACCAAAAATGCCATGGCTCTAAGAAAATGCAAAGCAAAATACATTTGGCATTTCAGAAATGTTAAATAACGTATTGGCTTTAAAATGGATGGCGAGTTATTTAACAATGAGACCAGAGCAGCAAGCTGGTTATGCTGGGCTCCTCTTTACTCTTAGTTAACATCTATGTTTTTTTCTCAATTTGAAAATCCACTAAGCTGCAAACATATTAGCACTCATTAGTGAGAAAAAATTGGAAATTAAACTCCATCTGATGTAAACACTTTGTTTTCCCACTTGATTTTATGCCAAAGAAGAAAAGCTGTCTAAAGCGTCTTTCTGGGGAAAGAGGGAAAAAAGGCCAAAAAAAAATAAAAATGAGCTAAACACTGATGTGCACAACACAGAATGTTAAACAGAGGTTAAGTGCATCGAGATCCACTGATAAAGTCTCTTTAACATTCTCTGGAGAAAGCAGTCTAAGTGAATCAGTCCAGAGTTCTACAGCTGTTGAAACTGGCAGATAAAACATGCACTAGTTAGAAACCATTACTATTAAAGAAGATGAAAACTGACAATTAATACATTTTGCCAACTGTCTCCGGCATATTCTCCTGAATGTCTTCTAATAAAATAATTTATTCAAGACAAACTTAGACCTATTGCAACAAATACTTTGTACAATGGCAAAAGAGATGATAGTCAAATATAAATTAACAATTACATTACAACATAATGACATGAATAGCTATAATAATATTTTAATAGCATAAAATATTGAAAAATGGAAAAAGGAGAAAAATTGGATCTTGCAGTTTGTTATTCAAGACAGACGATGCCAGTAAAATATATGTCTAATTTTTGGTGCGTCTCAAAAGTTCACAACAGCAGGGCACATTAACTTACCGAAAGAAGCTTCCATGTTATAGACCTGACAGGTTTTGGAATTCCCGACCAACTTAATTTTCGCAACTCATCTATAAGAAAATAAATACATATTTAGTACAGTTTCATACATGCATCTTAATCAGATTATGTTACTACAGAATACTGTACAAGTTTAAATTGAAAGATAAACGAACAAAGGTTTACATTACTAATCAATCAATAAAATATGTTATTAACAATAAGGAGAAATTATTAAAATTGTTGAATCAGCAAGCATGCTGTATACCACATACTAATTTTGGTTCACAAACACTAATAGCTTGCATGCAAGTGCTTGAGCATGGGAAAACCCCCCCTTCAAAAATTCATATCATTACCGGGCAGAAACTTACAAACCTTGCCAATAGGTACACCCCACTTCTCCAGATCATCAGTTCTCAAAAAAATAAAAAAAATAACCACATAGCAGTGGCAGGGCTGGCTAAGGCTTACTGGGCTTCTTGTCCGTCATTCTGACTGGACATGAATTTATTCAGCAGATCGTCAATTCTACACATAAGGACATAATGACTGTGTCTTGTGGTCTTGTACCATTTAAAAAAAATAAAAAATTATTGCCCAATTTCTACTTGTGTATCAAGACAAAATATTGTTGAATATGATCTGCAAACTTTATCTTTACACACAAGTAGCATAAGTACTTGACACCATCTTGATAGTAGTCTTCTGAAATTCAGCACAGGAGCGTTTAACCACTTGCCGACCGTCTAACTTCGATATATGGCGGAAAGTGGCACGGCTGCGCTGGATTCCGTACCTAGCATGTGATCCGACACTTCCGGGTCTGGGGCGCACATGCACAGCACCGTTGGCCCGCTCCGATTATACACAGCGGGAGCTGATCGACGGGTACCGCCGACACGATGTGCGCCGACACTTGCCGATCCTTCGGTACATGGATCCATGCCTTCCCCTAGTACAAACACGTCCCCCACAGTAAGAAAACACCAGCTAGACACACAGTTAACCCTTTGAGCACCCCTGATGTTAACCCCTTCCCAGCCATTAGTACAATGACAGTGCATATTTTTTAGCACTGAACACTGTATTAGTGTCACTGGTCCTAAAAAAGTGTCAAAAGTGCCAGTGTCCGATTTGTCCGCCGCAATATCGCAGTCCCACTATAAGACGCTGATGGCCCGCTCGGGAGCCTGGAGGAGCCCCGGGAAGCCACACTTATGGAAGGGACGTCTCTGGAAGGATAGAGGACCAGATGAGAAGACAAAGCTATGCGCTCGGAGTGTCCAGCTTCTTCTGGAGGCCTCTACACCCTCAGCACCAGATGAGCGTTTTTATCATTTTCAATCTAGTGAGTATTAATAATCCATCGTTATTAAAGCATTTTATGTAGAAAGAAAAAAGTGGCAGCACACAGGAACGAGATGTTTGCTTAGAAAAATATGATTTTTGTACTCACCGTAAAATCCTTTTCTCTGAGTCCATGGACCGACACAGCCTCTCTATTGACAAAGTGGGTATTATCCGTTAATTAGGAGTGACTAGGCAGAAAAACTTGTAAAAAGTGTTGCATCACACCTTCTACAGTCGCGCCCAGGGGGCGGACCCTCCGGGTATATCCTCTCAGTCTGTATATCGCAGATCAGTTCGTCAAAAAGCAGTACAAACTTAAAAGGAGGGGTGGGTGCTGTGTCTGTCCATAGACTCAGAGAAAAGGATTTTACGGTGAGTACAAAAATCCTATTTACTCTTTCGTCCATGGACCGACACAGCCTCTCTATTGACAAAGTGGGACGTCCCAAAGCAGTGTCAGAGAAAAAACGAGGGGTGGTAACAGCATGAAAATAAACTTCACCCCAAACACAAAACAGCACTCCTCCACGGAGGAGTTGCCACTCTAAACGGCCGCTTGCAAAACCTTGCGCCTGAAAGAGGCATCCGAAGATGCACCTAAATCAACTTTGTAGAATTTTGTTAAAGTGTGAGCGGACGACCAAGTCGCCGCTTTACATAATTGGGAAACAGACGCTTGATGTCGGAAAGCCCAAGAGGCACCTCTTGCCCTGGTCGAATGCGCCGTGACCGGAAAGGGGGGCGCTTGACCCTTTAAGGCGTAAGCCTGGATTACTATCTGTCGGATCCACCTAGAGATGGTGGCTGACGATACTGCTTGGCCCTTCTTGGGACCAGCCACCGAAACAAACAGTGAGCCTGACTTCCGTAACAGGTAAGTAGCAGATAGGTATACTCTCAAAGCTCGGACAACGTCCAAGGAATGCAACGCCGACTCCTTAGGATTCGACGGCTGAGGACACAAGGATGGAAGTACAATGTCTTCATTGAGATGAAAAGCCGAAACGACTTTTGAAAGGAAGGCTGCGGCCGCAGCACCACCTTATCCTTGTGGAAAACCAAATAGGGAGCCTTGCAGGACAAGGCTGCCAGCTCAGGGACTCGTCTAACTGACGTAACAGCCACCAAAAAGACTACCTTCTGAGAAAGTGTCAACAGGGGAATATCTCTAATATTCTCAAACGGTGCCTTCTGAAGCACCGAGAGGACCAGGTTCAAATCCCACTAAGGTAGCGGGGGACGGACCGGAGGGGCCATATGTTGAACCCCCTGCACAAATGTACTCACGAGAGAGTGAGCCGCCAGGGGTCGCTGAAAAAAAGACAGCCAGGGCAGATATCTGTCCCTTAATCGTACTTAAGGCAAGCCTTTGGTCCACCCCATGCTGTAAAAACAGCAGGATTCTGGAGTATGAGACCTTGCGATAGCAGGTCCTTCCGTAGTGGTAGGCGCCAGGGGACGTCTGCTACCAGACGTACTAGATCGGCGTACCAAGGACGCTGAGGCCAATCTGGAGCGATTAGGATCATTGGAATTCCCTCTGCCTCCACTCTGCGGAGCAGAAGAGGAAGAAGCCTTAAGGGAGGGAAGGCATAGATTAGCCGATACTGACCCCACGATGCTACCAACGCGTCCGTTGCGTCTGCCCATGGGTCTCTTGACCGGGCCACAAACCTCAATACCTTCCGATTGAGTCAAGAAGCCAGAAGATCTACGTCTGGTGTGCCCCATCTTTGGCAGAGGAGTTGGAACACCTCCGGGTGTAAGGACCATTCTCCCTGGTCCAGCATCTGGCAGCTCAGGTAGTCCGCCTGCCAATTTTCCACACCAGGAATGTACACAGCCGACAGTGCCGGTACGCTCTTCTCTGCCCACTTCAGGAAGCGAGCAACCTCCGATGCTGCAGCGGAGCTACTTGTCCCTCCTTGATGATTGACATATGCCACTGCTGTGGCGTTGTCTGACTGGATCCTGACTGGACGCCCTTGCAGCCTCAGACCATTTGAAGAGGCACAGCCTGATCGCCCGGATTTCCAGGACATTGATCGGCAGGAGGGCTTCGACTGGGGTCCAGCGACCTTGCGCCGACTGAACACCCCAGACTCCCCCCCCCCAACCTGTAAGGCTGGTGTCCGTCGTGATCACTATCCAGTAAACCGGAAGAAATTATTTCCCGGCCATTAAAGCCCGGTGCTGTCAGCTACCATACCAGGGATCTCCTGACTAGGTGGCCCACTAGGATTTGATAATCCAGAGATTAAGGGCATCTGTTCCATCTGGACAGAACTTCCTTCTGTAACACTCGAGCGTGGTATTGAGCATATGGGACCGCCTCGAAGGAGGCTACCATGAGGCCCAACACTCGCATGCAAAAACGGAGTGACGACCAATTCCTGGAAGTCAGCTGCCGTACTGCAGCCCGGAGGGTCTGCAACTTCTCCACAGGGAGGAATACCTTTGCCTCTGAGGAATCCAGAATCAACCCCAGATACACTAGGCGTTGAGTGGGCACCAATACTGACTTTTGCGTGTTTAGTATCCAACCACAGTCTCGAAGAGTCTGACAGGTAATAGACACGATTACCGCCAATTCTGAGCTTGAAGGGGCCTTCCGTAGAAGGTCGTCCAAGTAGCCCATGATAGCGATACCCCGCTGTCTTAGAAGTGCCAGAACGTCCTGGGTGCTGAGGCAAGGCCAAACGGGAGGGCCACAAACTGGTAGTGGTTCTTCCCGATAGCAAATTGCAGAAACCTCTGGTGTCTGGAGTATATGGGGACATGCAGGTATGCGTCCTTGATGTCCAAGGAGGCCAGAAAGTCTCTCGGATGGAGAGCCATGACTACAGATCGAACCGACTCCATCCGAAATCTTTGTACTTTCACAAAGCAATTGAGGGCTCTGAGATCCAAGCTTGGACGAACCCCCTCCTTCTTCGGCACAATGAACAGATTTGAGTAAAAACCCTGTTCCAGTTCTGGAACTGTAATAACTACCCCGCATTCCAGTAGACCCTGGACCGCCCCATACAGGGCCTCCCGACTGGTCGGTAGTAGCTGGAGATTGGAGGTGTTGAATCTGTCCGGTGGACAAGAGAGAAACTCTATCTTGTAGCCTGAGGAGATTACTTTGCAAACCCACCTGTCGGAGATTAGAGCTGTCCACTGAGTCGCGAATTTGCGAAGAAGTCCCCCCACCCGAGAGCTGGGTGGGGGTGGACCTTCATGCAGACGCAAATTTGTCCGCAGGCTTATTGGGTATGCGGGACCAAGGACGCTTTTGTCCTTGGGCCGGCGCTTTATCGGCCTGGGGCCTTTTCCCTGTCGCCCTAGGGGGACGGAAAAAACGCTTGCGTGCAGTAAAGGAGGGCCCTTGCCCTTGGCGTGGCCCCTTACCCTTGCTAATTTGGGAAAGCAAAGTGCCTTTACCTCCTGTGGCATCCTTGATGATGTCCTCCAGAGAGCCCCAAAAAGTCTGTCGCCCTTAAAAGGCAGATCCAACAGGGCTTTCTTGGAAGTCTGGTCCGCAGACCAGCCTTTTAGCCAGATCAGGTGGCGTATTGCTACTGCATAAACTGAAGCTTTAGACAGCAGGGGAATAGTATCCATGTCTGACTCGCAGACAACCTAAGGCCCTGGACCAACAGGTCGGCCAATGTTATCTCATCAGGAGGAGCATCTTGCTCCTTAACCCCTGGAGTAGCAATCTTGCCCATTCAGTAAGTGTGTGAGACACTAGGGCCCCCGCCAATGCCGGGCGTACTTCCGAGCCTACCACTGAGTATAGGTAGCAAGCGAGTGCTTCAGCCTTCTTATCCACAGGGTCCTTGAAAACAGGAGCCCCTTCTACAGGAATTGTGGTGGCTCTATTAAGTCTGGACACCGGAGGGACCACTATAGGGGGAGAGGTCCATCTCTTCAGAAAACTCTCCTCAAAGGGGTACCGTACCGCAAACCTCTTTGGGGCTGTAAAGACCCTTAGTGGGTTCTCCCATTCCTTGTATAAGAGTTTATCAAAAGACACACAAGGGAACACCTTAGCAGTGTGGGCAGGTCTATGAAACCCAAGTGGACCGGAGTCTCTGCTGCTTCTGCAGTATTTTCCAACTTTAGCATATCCCGCACTGCAGTAATAAGGTCAGATACCAAGCCGTCTCACGTACTGACCTGGACTTGGAGTCATCCTCACTGTCCGGTCACGGTCTGCAGTCTCTGATGCGTCAGAATCTGGGCCCGGAGCCGTAGCTGGACCTGGTTCTGCATCAGAATTATCCCCAGAAGCTTGCAGGGGACGGGGCATTTACTACCCTCTGTATTCCCGTGTGCTGCTTCCACCCTGGCAGCAAACACCTCTAGGATTGCTGTCATAGCGTTCATAGACACCTCAGGGGCACCAGCTGCTAAATCTGGTGTTTCAGGGGACAAGACATCTGGCTCAGATGCCATGCTGACCACACGCTGACACTCACAGGGCTCCAGGCAAGATATCAATAGGCCACCCTCCTGCGCTGCCGAGATGCTGGGTTACCCAGAGGACTCACCACCCTGGACCGGTACTGCTATGCTGCCGTGTGCTGCGCCTGTGATGCTGTCCCACTGCTGCTGTGTCAGTCTGCTTCTTTTATCAGCACTTCCTGTGTGAATTTTCGCGCCAGTGTAATGCACCCTAGAGGCCGGAGGCTCTCGCAAAATGGCTGCCAAAAACGTCTGTATGGAAGATAATGTGGGCTCTAAGAAAATGGCCGCCGAGCCGAAGATAGAGGTCAAGCAGCCGTAGCCCACAAAAAGATGGCCGCCGAATGGCAATATATACATACAGGGTGGACAAACATGGCCGCCGATCAGCTAATAGGGGTCAGTGGGTGTGGCCGAACCACAGGAAGATGGCCGCGGGGCAGTCACAAGAGGCCGAACTCGGCATGGACCACCTCAAAATGGCGGCCGACAGCATGGAGGAGGAAGCACACACACAGGTAAGCAGAAATGACATTTCTTTTAAATGTTAGTTACAGCCAGCCCCGCTCCAGTGGAACCCCTTAGGTGACCCCCAGCACCCAGCAACCTTTAGCTAGAAGCCCAGGGAGGAGGGAAATGCAGGGAGAGAGGGAAGAAAGGGGCCACAACCACTTAGTTGATCTCTCCAGGAATGTCCAGCTAAATCACCCAGCCGAGGCAGGGGAGTTTTACTTACCTATCCTGCATGTATTCTGCTGGAAGACATTCCAAACAGATCATCGTCCGCGCACGGAAGGTGACTGTTGGCCAGGCATGCGGTGATTGGACCCAAAAGGGAAGATCATATGTATGCCCTGGAGCGTGACGTTCACCGGACAGGCTGCTGCGACTCGGCCGTAAGGTCAGCCGAAGCTGAGCGGTCCGATGCAAGCCTTGGCGCGTAAGCTCACTGGCCAGGCTGCTGCGACTCGGCCGTAAGGTCAGCCGAAGCTGAGCGGTCCGATGCAGGCCCTGGAGCGTAGGCTCACCGGCCACCCGTGGAGCGACGGGCATGTCGTGGAAAACCCAGCGCGTAGCTAGGGTCGGCACACGCTCGATGGCCGAAACTGGGGAGACTACAAGGATCAAGGATCCAGCCTGTCACCCAGTCGGCAGTTGATCGAAGATCGCAGGAAACAACAAATGTAGCAAAAAAAATTATAATATATATATATTTTTTTTTTTCCCCCCCGGACCAATGGGCCCGAAGGGAGCCATGTCCTACTCCTTGCTAGACAGAAAAAAAACTGATCTGCGATATGCAGACTGAGAGGATATACCCGGGCGGTCCGCCCCCTGGGCGGGACTGTAGAAGGTGTGATGCAACACTTTTTACAAGTTTTTCTGCCTAGTCACTCCTAATTAACGGATAATACCCACTGTCAATAGAGAGGATGTGTCGGTCCATGGACGAAAGAGTAAAGTCTTTATTGTTGCATTCCAGACAGACAATATAGGACCAGGGTTAACGTTTCAATCGGGTATACTGTGCTTGTTGTGAAACGTTAACCTTGGTCCTGTATTTGTCTGTCTGGCATGCAAGAAATACTTTTTCTAAGCAAACAACTCGTTCCTGTGTGCTGCCACTTTATTCTTTCTACATGCTTCAACAATGGTGGTAAGCTGGGGCAAGCACCTTGAGAGAAATTGCACCTCGATGGTCTGAGCGGTGCTCGTTTTGTATTAAGGCATTTTGGCCGGGATACTACACTTAGCTGGCGCTATCTTCCCTTTGTTCTTTTCTCCCATTGAACACCACAGAGCCGTACACAACTCTAAGGATAGCAGCCGCAAGTGGCCCCTGAGCCTCCCCCCTCTGCCTTTACATTTTGCCATACAGGATTAGAGACTACCTTGGACTACCCCTTTGGACCATATAATCTCGGTGCGCCAGATTAGCTCTCTTTTACCACTATTTTACTCCATGCCCATGTATACGGAATTATTTGTTTGAATTATACTTATGGTATCTATTACTTTTAAAAGAGAAGTATGGGTTTTCTTTTTATTTTTGATTCATACTTACCTCAGTGGATGGGGCATAAGACCGATGCTCCATCTGTCCCCCGGCATCTGTGCACTGAGAACCGAGTCACCGAACATTGCCGTTGGCTCGGTTCTCACAGATCCCCGAGAGGAAAGCTGCTGACTGTCAGTCAGTGTCTTTCCTCTCTGCTTCTCCACGCTCATTGGAGAGCTGAGCAGGGGAGGGGCGGGGAGAGGCTGTCTCAGCGGCTCGCTGAGACTGCCATCAATCAGGGCAGCTGGTGGATACCGACTTAGAAGTCGTGATGACACGCTGCCCCGACTGATGGCAGTGACGTCAGCGGAGAGCGGACTTCAGACCGCTCTCAGTTGAAAATGGGTCACAGGAGTGCAAAACAAATTGCTAAAAAGCTCAGGCTGGACTTCTCCTTTAATGTTTTAAGGCTTGGCATCTAATTTTCCTGGCACAATGGGTTTTTAAAAATTTAACACAGCTCACATTATTTACCACCTTTCATTCTTCAAAGGGAACATTTACTTTGATAAGTAAACAGTCTCTTCTCATTAGGAAAATATAAACCCCCAGTGTATGCTGGACTGCACAAAACAGAAACAGAATTTAAAAAAATAAACATTAATGGAGGTGCACTGAAGGATTATCATATCTATCAAAGTGAGGGGTAATTTCCTTTTTGGGGACAAAAACAGCAAAATTAATAAAAAAATAAAACAATGAAAGAAAATATGGTTTAAAGCAATTTGGGTACCCCACAAACTTATTGTTAAGCCAATTCGATAAATAAGTTGCATACCTGCAGTATAATTTATATACATACAGTGTATATCAAATATTTTTGAGAGCTGCTTCCTTTTAAATTACAAATCTATGTTTATATCCAGAAGTTTATCTGACAGCTTAATTCCAAAATGCTTTTCATTTCCTGGCAACGATTTTAGAGTCTACAGAAATCCTAATACAACTGCCCAACGATTCAAAAAATGACTACAATTACAGGAAAAAAATATTTGCAATCATATCTCCGTAAGAGTTTCCAAAGATATAAAATTTCATGAAAATGCTGCAAAATGGATGTAGAAGAGAAAAGAGCCGAGTTCAATATGCTAAAGCAGTTTAATAGCAGGCAGAAAAAGAAAAAAAAAAGCTCTATGCTCAGCTATATTCTAAATGGCATTGCAGGCCTTATTTATATTTTCATAGCCGCTAGAAGGCAACATATTTTATAGTGCATTGTGCAAACTGCTCTTATTTATGTTCTATGATTCTCCTTCAGCAGCAGTATGACTTTTACTACATCTACCTGCATGCTTCTATAAATAAAGTTCCCATATTTACAGTTCAAATTATTTGCATTAATTGGAGAACCCTAGTCATTGGCAACACATCCTTATCAACTAACTGCAGGACTTTAAGAGCGAACATTATGCTGTAAAATAGGCAATTATACAGTCATTTTGTCTTGCAAAGAATTTTATACTGGGTCAATAATGCCCTTATACTCAAATAGCTCTAAAGAAAGCACAATTCCGATCGCCACCTCGTGGGCTTTGAACCAAGGAACTTGGGTTCAAGAACACGCTAATGTTACAATAAACAACTCAGTCAGGCCTCATTCCCATGCTGCATGTACTAAATGATTATTTCCTTAGCACAGGAATGAACTGTGCTACAGCTGTTCAGATAGCCTTAACCAAAGGTGCAAGAACAAATAACATTTTAAAATAACATGTTCAAGAAATTGATTTATTATTTGCATTTACCATAGTATCAAATACAGTATAAATATATATAATCTTAAATAAAAAAATAAAATAAAAAAGTGCTTGCGAAGCACAAAGTATTCAGATATACATTTTCATTGTGACATGCAAAAAAGACAGCTGTAATCTGATTGGTTGTTACAACAACTGCCCCCATGTAAAAACTAATCTTGTGCTTAAAATCTCAAAATATTTAATGTTTTGGAACATACAGTACATCACTCTGGTAGATTTTACTGGTAAAGCTTAGCCACTCACGAAAAAATGCTCTAAAGAATGCTTTCACAAATAATGGAAATAAAAAATATGCATCTCTGCACTGTGGTGGGGCGGTAGCCGACACAGATAAGTAATATACCAAACATAAATAATCTTAAGAAAAAGTGTGCAGCGCCAAAAGTAAATGAACAGCGACGAGATGATGAATTGACAAATCATTAAAATAAAGTCCAAAAAAGTGTTAAAGTCCCCGATCCCTTGATAACATCCTATTGGACGAAAAGCTTCGGGGAGCACACACTAGTGCTGACGTCAGGCCACTGTCCGATACGGGTCGGCAGTGGCACCCATTGTCATATGTTTTTATGATTCATTTTATTTTGGCTTTTAACATACAATTCCAATAAATATTGCACTATGGAGACTTCACCTGGCTTTATTTACTACAGCTACATCTGGATGGTGGGAGTTGCTCTACAACCTTCCCCACAAAAGATGGTGGATCTACACAGTGCATATTTGCTGCTGTAATGGCAGCCAGCTTTTCTGGTGAGTGTCCATTTCACAGGGGTGTGGTGGATGATTCTGGAGCACTGACTGGATCACCTCTTCACTTTTCAAGTTACCACCAACTTTTTGTGCACATCTTTGCACTGAACTATTGTGTTTTCACCAATAAGTTAATATTGCTGATCCTATCATTGGCCTGTGAATTTAAATCTATATTTTTCACTACATTGGTTTTTTATTGTTGATTTCCATAAGATTGGACTTAGATATACCTACATATATCCATCTATCTCTATATTGATTTCCATCCACAGGATTGGACTTATATCTATCTATCTACATCTATATCTATATCTACAGTAAAACCTTGGTTTGAGAGTAACTTGGTTTGAGAGCGTTTTGCAAGACAAGCAAAATGTTTTAATAAATTTTGCCTTGGTATAAAAGCAATGTCTTGATATGAGAGTAGCGTCATGTCACAACGGAGTATAAAAAAAGAAGAGAGGAGCCTCCAAGTGTAGCAATATGGTTACATTTAATGAAGGTACAACATTTAGCAACTTATTGCTACACTTAGAGGTGCCTCTCTTCTCTTTTATACCCTGTAAAAAAAATGCTTTGATATACAAGTGCTTTGGATTACAAGCACGTTTCTGGAAAAAATTATGCACGCAAACCAAGGTTTTACTGTATATCTATCTATCGATCTATCTATATATGTATATATGATAGACATATAGATATATAGATATCCATATCTAAATATATACCATATTTATCAGCGTATAACACGCACAGGCGTATAACACGCACCCTAACTTTAAGAGGGAAGTTTCAGGAAAAAAACTTTCCATGGCCCCCTGCGTATAACACACAGGCACAGTTTACCCTCTATTTTCAGGGTAAAAAAGTTAGTGTTTAATACGCCAATAAATACAGTATTTATTTATTTTTACTTTAACACTTTTTTGGACTTTATTTCAATGTGCTGTCCATTGATAACACAGTATTCTCATCTCATCGCTGTCCATTTACTTTTGGCGCTACACGCTTTTTAACAAATAATGGCATGACTATAAATTCAATCCTTAATATCACAACCCCTTTGTTTTAGGCGTGGTTACAAAAAGAACAGAAAAAAACAAGTATTTTAAAGTGGTTCTAAAGGCAGAAGTTTTTTTTTTACCTTAAAGGGGCTGTAAAGGTTCGTTTTTTATTTTCTAAATAGGTTCCTTTAAGCTAGTGCATTGTTGGTTCACTTACTTTTTCCTTTGATTTACCTTCTAAATGTTTTTTTTCTTTTGTCTGAATTTCTCACTTCCTGTTTCTCCTCACTAAACTTCACACCATCATCCGAGTGGTGTGGAGTCAGCCAGAACAGCTTACTGAACAGCTTACTGAGGAGGAACAGGAAGTGAGAAATTCAGAGAAAGAAAACAAAGAAAAAAAATATTTAGAAGGGAAATCAAAGGAAAAGGTAAGTGAGCCAACAATGCACTAGCTTAAAGGAACCTATTTAGAAAATAAAAAACAAACCTTTACAATCCCTTTAATGCATTATATGCATTAAAGTGGTTGTAAACCTCAGTCATGGAATCTAAGCAAAATACATGTATCTGTAGTGTTAACTAGTCTCTCCCCAAAGCTCTAAGCACCGTTTCTCTCTGGTGCTCCGTTTCTCTGTTATCAGCATGAGTCACTTCTGAGAAGTTTTCCCGACACAAGATAAATTTGTGATGGGGGAGAGGGCAGCAGACTGCTTGTCTATTCAGAACACAGTTCTTCTGCTGTGTGAGGGGATGTGTTCCTTTCCTCCAATCAGCTCTCACACACTGTACTGCAGTCTCTCTGCCCCCTCCTCCATGCTTTTGACAGATGAAGAAAACTTTTTAAGAAAAAATTATAACAAGATCTGCCTTTTTGAAGGGTTGTAGAGAGAAGACTGCAGATAAACAAGTAAAACCAATGTAGGAGAAATAGTTTCATCTCTGTGTATCATCTGAGGCTGCTAACTTAACTGGGTATATGTGAGGGTTAACATCCACTTTAACTGCTTAAGGATCGCCGCCTGTACATATACGTCGGCAGAGCGGCACGGACAGGCATAACCACGGACCTGTACGTCCCCTTTAAGATGCTGCCGTGTGGTCTCGCACGCGCCGCCGACGGCGCGCTCACGACCCTGCCGCCTTCTCCGTAAGCCCAACGGTGGGCCCCGCGGACTATCGCCGCGGGGACACCCGCGATCGTCTCACTGTGGCAGAGCGAGGCTCTGTCCCAATGAAAATGGGGTTAAAGTGGACACAGAGGCTGCATATCGCCTGAGTGCAGAGCTACAGAGCCTAAACTGAGAAAACTGCTATGGCAGTGTGACAGGAGGGTCACTTTGGACACAGGGTGAGCCAGGAAATAATGGACATTAAGAAATATATCTTGGGCTACCTAAAATGGGTCTGTAATATTTATCCACCATATCCCCAAGGATATCTGTAAAGGACTATTTACTGTTTCTGAACTCAACAGGTTAATTGAGAGATACTGAGGTGTTCAGCCTCAAGCACCTGTCTGCCTAGTGTAATGCTAATCCCAGCTTCTAAAAAAAAACTGTTCATTGTTTGTGGTGATTTACATTCTATTGTCCATTGTGGTTTGGGGGAATTAAGCCGGGTTAATTGAAGAGATGTTGATGAATCACCTGCATACTTGTGTGTATTGGGTCTGTTATGTTGTGGGTGGAGCTGGACCATTGTTCATTTTAGGTTAATGCAGTATTGGATGGTTATAAAAGTTACAATGTTTTTCTCAATAAAGTCATTCGATGCTAGGAAGATACAGAGTGCGTCTCGTTCTTCCAGAAGGATTAATTCCTATGAGAAGTGGTCGTCTGGCTGTGGAGGATCGACAGTGAATTTGTGTCCAGGAGAGGGAAGGGATCTAAACGGCGTTATCCCCTTTCGTATTAGGGGTGGCGTTACAGGCAGTTTTCTCAGATTTTGCTATTTCTGCATGGGGCTCTGTGGCTTGGAGATCCTTCAGAGTCTTGGCTGGGATGGGATCTCCAACCCTGTGTCCGGGTCTTGTGGACAGCCAGCATGGTGTGTGCTCAGGTGCACACAACCAATATAACGAGGGGCTGGTGAGAGCAGAGAGTGGAGGATGGTGGAGAGTGAGCAGCTTGCTACTGCTGTGTGAAGACAGACCTATGTCTAGAGAGTGGTCTGCCCTGTGGGAGACTGCAGCCCATGTAAAGGGAATTCTTTGCCCAGGGACTAGGAAAGGCTGGCCAGCCTTGAGAGTCGGGGAGACTGAGGAAGCCAGTAAGTCCAGAGGGCTGGAAAGAATTGTGAAATCTGTTGAAAGCAAGCAGAGGAACCAAGCTGTGTCTTACTGCTGTACTCATTATTGCCATGGTGCAAAATGTAGCACATTTTTGGCAACCTCAACTTTTTAGTATGGTCATCACATTCTCAGTTTTATTTTCTATACAAAGCTGTTTTAAGTTCAGAAAACCAATTTGGTTCACACTGCACACTGGGGGGATAATTTACTAAAAGCAAATAGGCTTTTGCAAGGGAATTTTTGCATTTAGTGAATGAGGCAAAGCTTTGCTGACTTCCATTGTCCAATCATATGCAAGCAAAAATACTGTACTTTATTTGATTGGGTATTCTTTGCAAAGTGAATTTGCATCATGTTCACCAAGCGAAGGGAAAATTTCCATTCAAAATGAAAAGACAATTTGCCTTTAGTAAATGAATCCCATTACATCATTGTTCACGAGAACATTTAGTTAAGGTTAAAGTGGTATAAAACCGAAAAACAAAAAAAGGGATTTTTATAACAGCTTACCTGTAAAATCCTTTTCTTGGAGTACATCACGGGACACAGAGCGACTTAGTCATTACTAATGGGTTATATAGTTTACCTTCAGGTGTTGGCACTGGCCAATTCCAAACCGGAAGTACCCTCCCCTATATAAGCCCCTCCCACCCGGGAGCACCTCAGTTTTGTAGCCAAGCAATAAGTGTCCCAAAAAGAGGGGTGGGAGCTCTGTGTCCCGTGATGTACTCCAAGAAAAGGATTTTACAGGTAAGCTGTTATAAAAATCCCTTTTTCTTTTTCGTACATCACGGGACACAGAGCGACTTAGTCATTACTAATGGGACGTCCCAAAGCAATGCCAAATGAGGGGGGGGGTACATAAGCTGGGCGCCATCAGGCATGAGGATCTTTTGCGGCCTGCAACACACTGCGCCCAAAGGCGACATCCTCCTGACTTCTAACGTCTACCTGATAGAATCTAGTAAACGTGTGTACCGAAGACCATGTTGCGGCCTTACATACTTGAGCCAGGGAGGCCTGGTGATGCACTGCCCATGAAGTTCCAACCGCTCTTGTGGAGTGCGCCCTAACTTTGAACGGAGGCGGTCTCTTTCTCAAGCCATAGGCTTGTATTATGACCTGTCGAATCCACTTGGCTAAAGTAGATTTTGATGCTGCCTGACCCCTTCTGGGGCCTTCCGGCAGAACAAACAAAGAATCCGTTCTGCGAATCTGAGCAGTGGCTTTTAGATAAGCTTTAACTGCTCTTACCACATCCAAAGAATGTAATAACTTTTCCTCTACTGAGCTAGGTTTGGGGAAAAAAGAAGGAAGAACCACATCTTGGTTCAAATGAAACCTCGATACCACCTTAGGAAGAAAGGCTGGATGAGGACGTAATACTACTCTGTCCTTATGGACAACCAGATATGGCTCCTTACAGGACATAGCTGCTAATTCCGACACTCTTTTAGCCGAACAAATGGCTACTAAGAAAACCAATTTCCTGGTGAGAAGAACCAAGGAAATGTGTTGTAATGGTTCAAACGGTTGTTTCTGTAGAACCGACAGAACCAGGTTTAAGTCCCAAGGACATATGGGAATACTAACCGGAGGGCTAATACGCATCACTCCTTGTATAAAGGCTTTGACTAGTGAATGCGAAGCCAAGGGCCTTTGAAAAAATATTGACAAGGCCGAAATCTGACCCTTGATAGTACTCAAGGCCAGCTTCCTATCTACAGCCCACTGTAGGAAGTCCAGAATCCTCCCTATCATGTACTTACGTGGATGCCATTTCTTGGTCTCACACCACGTAATGTACGCTTTCCAGATCCTATAATAGATCTGCCTGGATACCGGTTTCCTGGCATTGATCATGGTAGATACCACAGAATTAGAGAGCCCTCTCTTTTTCAGCATGTGGGCTTCAATAGCCAGGCCGTCAAACCTAGGGCTGGTAAGGAAGGGTGGTATATTGGTCCTTGCGACAGCAGGTCCGGACGAAGTGGGAGGGTCCAAGGACTCCTCACTGACATTTTTACAATCTCCGCGTACCATGCCCTTCGGGGCCACGCTGGAGCCACCAGAATCACTGGTTTCTTTTCTACCCTGATTCTGCGGAGTAATCGCGGTAACAATTGTGGCGGTGGGAATGCATATATCAGCTTGAACCGATCCCAAGGGAACACTAGGGCATCCGAGCCGCAAGCTAGGGGATCCCTTGTGCGAGACACAAACCTGTCCACCTTTGCGTTGAATCTGGATGCTAGCAGATCTACATCCGGTGTTCCCCACCGCTGGCATATTGCCTGGAAAACCTCGGGGTGAAGAGACCATTCCCCCGGGCATAATTGTTGGCGACTTAGAAAGTCCGCTCTCCAATTTTCCACTCCAGGGATGAAAACCGCGGATATGGCTGGGACATATCTTTCTGCCCACTCCAGGATGCAATTTGCTTCCTTCTGGGCTGCACGACTTTTGGTGCCACCCTGATGATTGATATATGCCACTGCCGTGGCATTGTCTGATTGAATTCTGACAGGGGACCCCTGGAGTTTGGATGTCCATGCTACTAGGGCATACCGGGCTGCTCGTATCTCTAAGAGATTGATGGGCAGGGCCTTTTCTGCTTCTGACCACCTGCCCTGGAGAGACCATTGCTCCAGCACTGCCCCCCAGCCGATGAGGCTGGCATCTGTAGTGACCACCTTCCAAGAAACCGGACTGAAGGGTTTCCCTCTTTCCAGATTCTGGGGCACCAACCACCAATGGAGGCTCTTGCGAACGGAAGGGGACAGGGACATTGGTAAGTCTAAAGCCTGAACTTTTTTGTTCCAGGCTGACAGTATGGCCCTTTGCAAATTCCTTGAATGGTATTGACCGTAGGGTACCGCTTCGAATGAAGCCACCATCTTTCCCAGCAGCCTCATGCAGAGACGTATGGATGGTTTTCTTTTTGTACCCACTAAGTGGGTCAAATTTCTTAAAGACGACACCTTCTCTGGAGGTAAGAAAATCTTTCTCTGATTTGAATCCAGCCTTAGCCCTAAGTATTCCAGACTTTTGACTGGTCTTAGAGCTGACTTGTCCCGGTTGATAATCCAACCGTGATATTCCAGATACTCGATTGTCTTGTGAATAGCTACTTCCAGCTTTTCCACTGAGTGGTCTATTAGTAGCAGGTCGTCTAGATATGCCATTATCGTTACACCCTGTGTTCTTAGATTGGCCAATAATGGGGCCAGAATTTTTGTGAACACTCGTGGTGCTGTGGCCAGACCGAAAGGTAAGGCTCTGAACTGAAAATGGCGCCCTTCTACTGCAAAGCGTAGAAATTTCTGATGGGCCGGAAAGATGGGAATATGCAGATAAGCATCCCTTATGTCGATCGAGGCTAGCCATTCCTGCCCTTGTAGGGCGGTGGCCACTGATCGGATCGACTCCATCCGAAAAGTCCTGATATTTAGGAACTTGTTTAGCCCTTTTAGATTTAATATGGGCCTCACGTCCCCATTTGGTTTGGGGACTGTGAAAAGGTTCGAGTAAAACCCGAATCCGCTTTCTTCCAGGGGAACCTTCATGATTACCCCTTGGAGCAATAGTTGTTCTAGTGCCAGAAGGAGGGATCCTCTCTTTTGGGGATCTCTTGGCACGTTTGACCTCATAAATTGGGCAGGAGGAGTGCCTTTTAACTCCAGCTTGTATCCCAGACTTACTGCGGAGAGCACCCATCTGTCTCTGATGGTGTCCCGCCAGGTCTCTGTGAACAACTGAAGTCTTCCCCCCACCCGATTGAGCGGGGGCAATACTTCATGCCTTAGGGGGAGGTTTTGTACCTCTCTTGATCCAGGGCTTCTTGTTACCCTGTGATTGTCCCTGATTTCTGCCCCCTGAATTTGACCGCGGAGGCCGTCGGAACTGCTTCACAGCCGATGTGCCCGGGACTGGAGAGGTAGGCCTCTTAAAAGAAGGACTTCTACCCTTGTTCTTAACCGGTAAGAGTGAACTTTTACCGGCAGAAATTTTCTGGATATATTTGTCCAGATCTTCTCCAAATAAGCGTTCTCCATGAAATGGGAAGCTAACCAGCAGTTTTTTACAGGGAGCTTCAGCAGACCAGTTTTTGAGCCACAGAAGCCTACGCATATGTACTATAGACAGCGTAAAGCGGGAGGCCTGTTGGATTGTATCCTTTATGGCGTCCACCGCAAAACACAAGGCTCTAGGCAGGTCAGCTAGGGCATGAGCCTGCTGATCTGGTAAGTCCCTTAAGACTTGTTTCAACTGATCTTTCACTGCTTGGCAGACTCCAATCGCTGCTACCGCAGGTTGTGTCACCATACTTGCTGTAGAGAAAGCAGATTTTAGTAAAGACTCCAATTTTTTATCTATTGGGTCTTTGAACATTGGAACATTATCTACTGGACATGTCAGTGATTTGTTAACAGAAGAGATGGCTGCGTCCACTATAGGGACCCTCCATTTTCTTATGAACTTATCCTCCATGGGATAGATCACCGGAAATCTCTTGGGGGGAGCAAATATTTTATCAGGATGCTCCCAATCCTGGTAAATAAGCCCTTCTAATAAAGGGTGGATTGGGAAGGAACAGACCGCCTGGGGAGCTTTTAGCGACCCCAGCGAGGAAACCGTAGTGGATGGTGGTTCCGCCAGAGGCATTTTAAATGCTGATCGGACCATGTTAGTCAGAGACTGAACCCATAATCTTTCAGCCTGAGAAGCTGAGAAAGGTTCTTCCACTGTTGATTCCTCTATAAGTGAATCAACCTCATCCTGATCCCCTTCAGGTAGGTCGATCTCTGTGTGGGGCTGTTCCTCCACTAACAGGCACTCTGAAGGAGGAGACGGAGATCGGACACGCTTTCCCTGAGATAGGGAAGCAGCGATCAATGCTGTTAATCTCTCTTCTAATCCTCCCAGAGTTGAGGATAAAACCTCCTCTGTTATATATACAGGAGCAGGTGGACTGGGGACAGCCGCAGCACCAGGCATTCCTGCGGGGTTTCTACGGCTACTGACCTCTGCATTCTCAGGGGAGATTGGTGCAGTGCAAGCATGCCCAATATCCTCAGAGCCCGATGGAGACCCCTTTGGCTTCCTGGAAGATCTATTTCCGGAGCGTCTGGACGACATATCCTTTAAGCACAAAGCTGAGGTATTCCCGTCGTCATACACCAATTTTTGCTGGTAATAGTCTAACACAGGTGCTGCTATATACCAGCTGGTGTCCACTAAAGTGCCTTTCTATGGGGATGCCTGCATCAACCGCCTCTGTGTGCCACTGTTTTGTTGCTAGCTCTGTTTGCATGCAGCTGACACTTGTACTGTGTCTTTTAACCATGCTGGGACGCCTGCACA
Source organism: Rana muscosa (assembly GCA_029206835.1). NCBI lineage: Eukaryota > Metazoa > Chordata > Amphibia > Anura > Ranidae > Rana > Rana muscosa. The sequence goes on along the minus strand of CM055118.1, from coordinate 686,847,900 downwards.
TGCGCAGAAGCGCCGCGGCGCGCATCGAGCGTCATCCACCCGCCCCGCCCCTTTTTTTTCATAGGAGGCGCGTGCACGCGCCCGCGCGCGCGCCCGTGCGCCAATGGCGCCCTTTTCGAAAACCAACAGAGGACTAGGAGCCAGGGCCCTTTTTGCCGGAGGGCCTGTGCGGTGGATGAACGCAGCAACAGGGCAGAGGAAGTGGATTCCCTCAGAGAAACTTACCAGCTGCCTGGATCTTTTGAGTTGAGAAAACCAAAGATCCACATTTACAAGAAAAATGGACTACAGCGGCCTCTAGTGGTTTAACACAGGTACCGCGGTCCCTGTTTTTTTTTTTTTTTTTTTCCTTGACTACTATTAAAATTTTACATTTTCAGTAGTTATAGGCAAACACAGATATTTAGCGGGAATACCGTTAGGTAACAGACAGAAAGACAAATTAGGCTTGGGGGTCCCCCAATAGAACCAAGTTCCTGAGGGCCCCCACTTACCTGATCCCCGCCGCAGGACTTTGTTTGGTCCACAAAAGTCCAAACTTCACCTATCACGGCAGGCATTGTAATTAAACCTTCAGGGACCGGGTTCCCAAGGATTCCACTCCCCTGGACCTGTATAGCACCCTGCACAGACAGCGTCTTGGTCGTGGGTATGACCAGAGCTCTGGATCCCAGGGTCCAGCCCTCCTAAGAGAAGCATTACAGGCAAAACCTTGCTCTTCTGCTGCAAGGCCCGGGTACCGACCGTTTAGCTATGAAGCTTTTTTGGTGGGATCCGGAACAGCTTACTAAGGCCCAAAAGAACCTGTACGCAAGCCCAGTGAAAACACATGTTACTCTTTGGCCAACACCTTAGACACTGGCAAAAAACTGAGGTGCTCCCGGGTGGGAGGGGCTTATATAGGGGAGGGTACTTCCGGTTTGGAATTGGCCAGTGCCAACACCTGAAGGTAAACTATATAACCCATTAGTAATGACTAAGTCGCTCTGTGTCCCGTGATGTACGAAAAAGAAAATGTAATATACTGCAGTTTTTCGATACTTAGATGTAGTGGTTGAATTTTTTTTTTTTTTCTTTATATCACCTGGTGCTTTGGTTAGTGATACACTTACTGTCTTAGGATGTCTGCATTCTGGATGACTTGGGCTCCTTTCACACAGGTAGACCGATCGGGTCCGCCTGTCAGTTTTTTTGATGGACCTGATCGGCCCTTCCATTGCGCTCTATGAAACGGCGGATGCAAACAGACATCCAAGCCAAAAACAGATGGATGGGGGATCGGATGGGAGTTGCATGTAAACAGATGGGCGAGCTGTGACTTATGCAGAGCAGACACGGACTTGTCATCAGCCTGCTCTGTGGGGATCAGCAGACAAATCCCCCGCCAAAAAGGTGGATCCATTGGCTGAGTCCGTCTGTCTGTCTGAAAGAGCCCTTAGTAATGCAGACACCTTTGGACAGCAGCACTGTCAGTCTGGGGAGAGGGTACTGAAAGATTAGTAGATTTAGATGGACTTAAATAACAAATTGAAGCAAATTCCTGCTAAAACTTTATAAGCAGTTACAGGAAACAAAACGGTTTTGTTTTTTCTTTTGGCATAAAGGCTTTACATAAATGAATAAAATCTGATCATTGAAAGTACCCTTGTCAGTGTTAAATGGTTTGTCCCAACCTCCAACTGCTACTTAAGCCCTGTACACACGGGCGGGAATCCAGTCTATTTGAAAACCATCAGTTTTCCTGACGGGATTCCTGGCAAGCTTGCCTTGCCAAGCCCGGTGTACAGACGGCCACTCAAAAGAACAGCCGTTCTTTTGAATGGCAAGAACGCGGTGACATCATCGACTACGACAAGCCGGCGCTCGTCACATTCGATGCTGTTGCCGCCATCTTGCTACACCCCACACTAACCTTGTATGCTACCGCACATACGTCAAAGTCTTATCGAGCATGCGCGGGTTTACCTCTGGCAGGTAAGCAGACGACCGGTTTTCTCGGCAGGAAACACTCTGCCAGGAATCCAGGGGGTTCTCTATTTTTCCCGGAAGTTTTCCGGTCGGGAAAACTGCTAGGGAGCATACACATGGCCGGGGTTCCCGGCCAAATGCTCTCCTGGCAGTTTTCCTGCTGGGAAAACCGGTTGTGTGTACGAGGCCTTAGTCTGAACAGCTTGGTCTGTTGGCCCACATTCACATTGGTCTGTTTTGAGATGCTAAGTTGCTGGAAACGTCACCGACTTTGCAGCGCCACACCGATTCCTGAAAGTAGTTCCTGTACTACTTTTGGCGACTTGGGGGGTGATTTAAATAGACATCTGTGCATGTACCCACACAGATGTCTGTCAAATCTGCCCCAAAGTCAGACTGCATTGCCGGTTTGAAATCAGCTGAACTTGCACGATTTCAAACCTGCCCTCAATGTGAACATGGGCTTAAAGTGATGCTAAAGGTTCAAATTTTATTATTTAGGGCCAGTTCACACCATACACACGCAATCCGGATGAGTTCCAGGTTCTTTTTTGCATGCACGTTTTTGATGCGTTCCAGTGCTTTTTTCCACCCCTCTTTTTTTATGAACCTCGAGTGCTAGTTCACACCAGACGCAGTTCCGTGTGCTTTTTTTCTGCACTAAAAATGCATGCACAGTGTTTTCCATGTATTCCAATGGCTCTAGTTCATACCATGCAGTCAGTTTCCGGTCAGATTCTGCACCGGAAACTGACTGCATGGTGTGAACTAGAGCCATTGGAATACATGCAAAACGCTGTGCATGCATTTTTAGTGCAGAAAAAAAGCGCACGGAACTGAACGGAACTGCGTCTGGTGTGAACTAGCACTAGATAAGGACAAGTGTGTTACAGTGTGTTTTTGGTGCATTCCAGTGCATTTTTGATGCTTTTTACAGCGTTCCAGTACAGTCCAGTGAAGGTAAAATGCAGCATGTTCTACTTTTTTTCTGGAAATGGAACGCACTGGAACTGCAACTACTGGTGTGAACTATGCCATTGAAAACCATATAACCAACTTTCCATGCGTTTTTGATGCAGAAAAAAAATGCACTGTACAGCATGTGGTGTGAACTGGCCCTTGTAAATAACAAACATGTTATACTTACCTCCACTGTGTAGCTCATTTTGCAGAGTGGCCCCGAACGCCGTCTTCTGGGGTCTCACATCGGCTCTCGCATCTCCTCGCCGCAATAGCTAACCCTCTCTGGGAATCTCTCTCCCGAGGGGGCTACCTTGTGGGCGCGCTGCTGTGTCATACACTCGGCGTCCATAGTATGACTCGGTCCAGCCCCCCTGTGCCCTCATCATTGGATTTGATTGACAGCAGCGCGAGCCAATGGCTGCGCTGCTATCAATCTATCCAATGAAGAGCCGAGAAGCCCGGGCAAAGATCGAGCGCGTTCGCGACCCAGGACTTTCCAGGGCTCAGGTAAGTAAAACAGGGAGGGGGGTCTGGTAATCGTCAGATGTTTATGCATACGATGCATTAAGGTGAAAAGACATGAACCTTTACAACCCCTTTAAAAGTAAGTTGAAAAAATAGCAGACTCACTAGCAGGATCACTGGGTGAAAATAAAGGGAAAAGCCTACAAAAGGTAAACTAATGAAGCCATCACATCTAAGAAATTATAAGCTGCCATTTAATACATTTTTGTTTTTGGGTTTAATACTGCTTTAGTTAATCACCGAGTTTTATGCCTACAAAAATCTACAATGGTCTTTTACTAATTTACAACTTTAATGAACATTTTCTGCAAAAAGTAATGATTGTATCTTCTAATACATTCTTTTCTGTTGACATACTAATCCATAAGACCTAAAACAACCATATAAAACAAACATTTTTGTTAAATATTTAATGTACCTGAGACTTCTGCATGGTACTGTAGATTTTATAACCCCAGTTAAGCAAATTGATTCCCAGATATGTGATAGAGTATTGATGGAAAAAATTCACTGCAATTACCTATGGTGATCTCTTCCCTTATAAGCCAAAAGCACCCATGAATTATCCTGTCTCACAAAGTCAGCATGGATGTCATAGTGATATGTAGATTTTTACGTGGAAACTACTCTAGAGGAAAATAAAGGCTTATAAACATGACATACTAGTCAGCTACTCAAAAATAAATAGCCAACCATTCAATATAACAACCTGAAAAAAAGATTGCCCTCAACTGACATTTTTGCAATAAAATAAGGCTAATCCACCCATGTGTTATAGACATATTAGAAATGATTTAAAGTGCGTCGACAGTAAAAATGTAAAATCATATTAATTTCCACACTGTATTTCATTTTTAGCCTACTTATATAAATCTGAATGATCAAAAAAAAAATTATACAGAGCCTGCCTTCTAAACTACACACGTGCTAATCAGTGGGGTTTTAAGAGTCTAAGTCAGTACAGGAATCATTGCTTGCAGGCAGCAATGTACCATGGGATATGTAGTCCTTAGACATTGAAAATACACAGAAGAGGAGAAGCTTCAAAGCATGCAAGGAAGTTGTGGAAAGAGATGACCAGCATATAGTAAGCACTCACAACATAAAAGTAAGTTTATACTGGAATGTCAATAATAACTACAGTTTTTATTGCTATTACAATGCAGATGTGAATTAAAAGTGTATGTTGCGACCATTGAATCCCCTTGTGTCTGTCATTGACACATATCTCCGGTGACTATTTTAAACTAATATACTAAACAGTAAAAGTTCAAGTGTGCACAAAAATAAATGGTCTTAACAGGAGCAACTTTCCAGGAAGAAAACATACATTTCTCAGGCAAACCTCTCCCTCCCCCCTCCCTCCCACAGAGCTGATTCTTGTTTGATTGGCCACTGGAATATCTCCTGTCCTGCAGGCAACTTGAAGTTGCCTTGTAAGTAGCTCCAGGTCCCGCTGTGATTCATTCTCAAGTCGTATCCAAGTTGCCTGCCAAAGTTGTGCTGGAAGTCGTGTTGCCCCTGTGTGAATGGAGTCTAAGACAATTATGATGAAGTGTGATTTTGGTGATAGAGACAGTGCTACTGGCAACACAGCTGGCACTTTACACTACACCAGAGCAGGAGACCTGAAATTTTAGCAAATTACCAACTACAAGACGGTGAAAGTAAGGTATTTATCTTGGATCCTTCCAAATTTGCTATTTTTATACCATAATTTATTTTATTTAAAAAAAATAAAAAGTGGCATACAGGTAAAGTGTCAAGTACACGGTGCGATAGATATTCGCAGAATAACTAAGACAACAATGTCACAATACACAACATGAAATAGTATCGGTAGTTAAACTTATACTGTATGACTGCAAAACAGTTCTGTGCAATATTTGTAAGTATCAAAAAATATTAAGCAATCCAATGAGACATAGATGCTGAATTACACATTTGGTAATTTTTATATGTGACTGTTTGGTGACCATTATTCCCATGCGGACAACAATAAAAGTGTAATGCTTCAAATACTGTTTCCTATTATCAAAGAGCAAATTTGTTACAGCGATTATCTGGAATTAACCAAGCAGATATGGTATATTATTGGCTAATCATAGGCACCGCATACCTTCTAATATCAAATACACATTATTTGCATATTCACTTCATCACTGGGAATTTTCTACTGCCAAGCATTAATAAAACATCTTTATTAAAAAAAAAAAAATGTATGCAATTTATAGTTTTTGTATATTTGTTGCATCATAAAATCCATACGAACTAAAAAAAACTAGGCTTTAAGAGAGAGACTGGGGGGGTTACTAAAGCTGGAGAGTGCAAAATCTGGTGCAGCTGTGCAAAGAAACCAATTAGCTTCCAGTTTTTTTTTTTTTTTTTGTCAAAGCTTAAAGCGGAGGTTCACCCAAAATATAGACATTAGCTTATCCTGATCTTTGGACCATATACTTATACATATGGATAATATTTTTTTGGTGCGGGTGTAATTACTGTGAATCAGCCATTTTAATTTGCAGGGTACTAGGTGTAATCCTAGACTCCGACCTGTCCTTTCTGCCCCAAATCCAATAGTCGTCAAAAGCTTGTAGACTTCACCTCTGTAACATCTCAAAAATTTGCCCCTTTTTAACTAACAAAACCACCGAGCTCCTCATTCACTTATCCCCTCCTATCCCCCGGCTATCCCCTCCTCAGTCCATCATGAATGCTGCTGTCAGACCCCTACCTTACCAACCGCTCAGTGTTTGCCACTCCTCTCCGCCAATCCCTATACTGGCTTCCGATCTCCCAGCAAATTAAATTCAAAATACTAACAACAACATACAAAGCCATTCACAACTCTGCCCCAAGCTACATCTCCAATTAAGTCTCCAAATATCACCCACACCATCCTCTCCGCTCCTCCCAAGACCTCCTGCTCTCAAGCTCCCTTGTCTCCTCCTCACATGCTCGTCTTCAGGACTTCTCCAGAGCCTCTCCCATCCTCTGGAGCTTTCTTTCTTCTACGTTGTACTTTCATCTGGTGATCTGGCCATTAAGTCTGTTGTTTTTCAAAAGAACAACCTCTCCAGCAGAAGGTATCAGTTTACAGAGAAGAGATAAACCACCTTTATCCCAAGGAGGGAAAAAAAATGATACAATTGACCATGTTATATAAATGGGTTTTTAGTTTGTATGGATAGTATGATGCATACTTAATAAAGATTTGTATTTAATGTCTGGCACTAGAAAAAGTCATAATGATTAAGCACATTTTTTGTGTTTTTGGAATTAGCTAAAGTGTTACTAAACCCAGGACCCTGCAGTCACTATATCTAGTTTCCCACAGTACACAGAACATGGAAATTACATTATTTTAGTAAATATAAACTGTTAAACACCTTTTCACATCAGCAGTAAATAGCAGTCTTGTGATTTCAATCAGTGTCTGGTTAAAGTTTGTAGGAGGAGTTTGTATTCTCCCATGATTGTCCTATGAGGATGCAGAACCCCTGACCCTCTGTCTGGACAGTGCTGACTGGCTCTGTGCTGATCACATGCACTTTCCCCCCCCCCCCCCCAAAAAAAAAACTCTCTGGCAATACACACCAAACTGAGCATGTGCAGCGTGTCCTCTAGCCTCTGTACTATCAGAAGATGAATTGGGGACTCTGGAAGAAGGGGACGATCAAACAGCTTTTTCATACAATGTAGAGGATTAACCCCTTAACCACTTCCCATCCCAGCCATAGTAATATGGCGGCCGCTAGGTGGCTCTGCCATGCCGGGAGGCCGTCATATGATCCCCCTCGGCTTCCCGGCCATCTAGGGGGCACGCGCCCGCCCGCCGCATCACTCTTGAGCCGATGCACGTGTCTGGTGGCCGCAATGTCCGCCAGGCACCCGGGAATGCTTGTCACAGAGCAGTGACGTGGATCTACGTGTGTAAACACACAGATCCACATCCTGTCAGGGGAGAGGAGACCGATCGTGTGTTCCTTGTATATAGAAACACCAATCACCTCGGTCACCTCCCCAGTAAGTCCCCTCCCCCCACAGTTAGAATCACTTCCTAGGCAACACATTTAACCCCTTGATTGCCCCCTAGTGTTAACCCTTTCCCTGCCAGTGACATTTATTCAGTAATCTGTGCATATTTGTAGCAATGATCTCTGTATAATTGTCAATGGTCCCAAAATGGTGTCAAAAGTGTCCGATCTGTCTGCCGTAATATCACAGTACTGACAAAAATCACAGATCGCTGCTATTACAAGTAAAATAAAATAAAAAATAATAATAATCATTTTTTAAGTGCTATAAGTTTTGCGCAAACCAATCAATATACGCTTATTGTGATTTTTTTTTACCAAGAATATGTAGAAGAATACATATTGGCCCAAACTGATGAAGAAAATCGTATTTTTTTTTTTTTTTAATTGGGATATTTATTTTAGCAAAAAGTAAAAAACATTGTGTTTTTTTTCAAAATTGTCTGTCTTTTTGTTTAACCACTTCTCCGTCCTCGACTTTGAAGGGGGATATCTGAATGATGCCTGCAGCTACAGGCATCATTCAGATATCATTCTGTTCTTCTGGCGATTCTGCACACCATAAGAATGATCAGTTCCGCCTTTTTATCGCTCTTATAGGCGGCGGGAGGGGACACCGCCCCCTCCTGCCGCCATCCAGTGCTTCTCCGGGCTCTCCCGTACCATCGGGGGCCCGGAGAACAAATCGGCCGGCGTACGATGAAAGAGAGGACTGGTGACCAGATGGTCACCAGTCCTCTCTATGACCGTAGGAGTCCCGGGTGCGACATTGTGACGTCACGCCCGGTACCCGGAAGCAAACAAAGCCGCAATTGCGGCTGTCAGCATGAGATCGGTGAATTTTTTTTCACCGATCTCATGCTTTCCAGCCTGTAGGAGAGATGTGGGGTCTTATTGACCCCGCATCTCTCCATAAAGAGGACCTGTCACAATGATTCCTATTACAAGGGATGTTTACATTCCTTGTAATAGGAATAAAAGTGATCAAAATAAAAAACGTAAAAAAAAAAAGTGTCAAAATAAAAAAAATTCTGTTAAAAAAAAAAAAGTTTTTTTTAAACGCCCCTGTCCCCGGTAGCTCGCGCTCAGAAGTGAACATGCATGTAAGTCCCGCCCACATATGTAAACACCTTTCAAACCCCACATGTGAGGTATTGCTGCGTGCGGTAGAGTGCGAGCAACAATTCTAGCACTAGACCTCCTCTGTAACTCGAAAATAGTAACCTGTAAAAAAAATTAAAGCGTCGCCTATGGAGATTTTTAAGTACCGAAGTTTGGCGCCGTTCCATGAGTGTGCGCAATTTTAAAGCGCGACGTTAGGTATCTATTTACTCGGCGTAACAGCATCTTTCACATTATACAAAAAAATTGGGCTAACTTTACTGGTTTTGTTATTTTTTAATTTGTGAGACTTTTTTTTCCCCCAAAAAAAGGCGTTTGAAAAATTATTGCGCAAATACCGTGCAAGATAAAAAGTTGCAATGACCGCCATTTTATTCCCTAGGGTGTCTGCTAAAAAAAAATTATATAATGTTTGGGGGTTCTGATGAATTTTATAGCAAAAAAGTTATGATTTTTACATGAAGGAGAGAAGTGCCAGAATAGGCCACGTGGAGAAGTGGTTAAAGCTCTATTTGTGTGGAAAAAAAAATGATAAAAATGTAATAATGGGTACAACGTCGCAATTGTCATTCAAAAGCGCTGAAGATTGGCCTGAGCAGGAAGGGGTGTGAAAATGCCCTGTATTGAAGTGGTTACATTCCACAGCGAGTATAACAGGCATGCTTTACAGTAGGGGTGCAACGGATCAAAAAACTCACGGATCGGATCGATCCTCGGATCAGGGGTCACGGATCGGATCATTTTCGGATCGGCAAAAAAAAAAAAAAAATTCTAATATCCACGTAATTTCCCCCTCACTGTAATATCCACAATCTTCCCCCCCTGTAATATCCACAATCTTCCCCCCCCCTGTAATATCCACAATCTTCTCCCCCTGTAATATCCACAATCTTCTCCCCCTGTAATATCCACAATCTTCTCCCCCTGTAATATCCACAATCTTCTCCCCCTGTAATATCCACAATCTTCTCCCCCTGTAATATCCACAATCTTCTCCCCCTGTAATATCCACAATCTTCTCCCCCTGTAATATCCACAATCTTCTCCCCCTGTAATATCCACAATCTTCTCCCCCTGTAATATCCACAATCTTCTCCCCCTGTAATATCCACCATCTTCTCCCCCTGTAATATCCACAATCTTCTCCCCCTGTAATATCCACAATCTTCTCCCCCTGTAATGGTCATCTCCCCCACTTACCTTAGTCTCTCCCGCCGGCCAGTTCAGATCCACGAGCAGCGAGGGTGAGGGGTGATGATGTCAGCACGCACAAGGCGGCGGCCGCCGCCGCCGGGTGTACCAAGATGGCCGCGGCTACGGAGCTAGGCCGAAGCCGCGGCCTTTTCTAAGGCCGAGGCCGCGGATCGCGGTGTGTGCCGATCCGAACGGGGTGACCCGTTCGGATCACGGATCGTCACCGATCCGTTGCACCACTACTTTACAGTATATACAGACTTATTTTACTGTTGTGGGTTTAGAAACACTTAAGAGCCGGTTCACACAGGGGCGACTCGTCAGGCGACTCAGCCGCCTGACAAGTCGCGTTCCGCTCTGTTCAATAGAACCGTTCTAATAGGAGCGACGCAAGCCGCTCTGACTTAGAAAAAGGTTCCTGTACTACTTTGGGGGCGACTCGGGGCTACTTGCATTGACTTCAATACAGAAGTCATTTTGCAAGTCACCTCTGAAGTCGTCTCGAGATTGCCTTGCCGAGTCGCCCCCAAAGTCGTGCCGCCCCTGTGTGAACCGGGTCTTAAAGGTTCACACCAACTGAAAGTATCATTTAGTTTTGGGCATGTAACTAAGGAATTAAACTTTATATGTCTTGAGAACACTAGTGGTGGTCTCTGTATACTTGCCAAAACCATTACAAGGGGCTCCCTCCCTCTATTGTGGATTTTTAGCAAAATTTATCAAGCATGAAGTTCAAAATGTCGGCTTGTCAATTCACTTTCAGGATTTTTTTGGAATGTTGAACTCCGGCAAACCAACATGCCGTTTTTATTTATTTATTTAACTTTGTTTAGGTTTCTACATGAGCACAACATATCAATTCTCAAGTAAACAGAGGTCCTTAATACTTATGGGTAAATTACTACCTATTTTATAGGTTGTTTGTAGTTTGATTGTAGGATTTTCTCCCTAACTTGATTTGCGTATCAGATATACAATTAGAATTGTTTACATTTAAAGAAAGATTCAGAAAGCTACCCTGCTGTGAAAACATTTTCACACTTCTGTCATCTCAGCGCTTCTGCCAACTTCCAAATAAAAAGCCTATTCTCAAAATAAACAAGCACAGCTCTACTGAGCCGTCTTATGAAATGTAAAAGGCCGTTAGATCAAAAACTTTGCAGAAATCTTTATTAGTAGAAACAGTCTGATGAATTTATATGAACGCAGTCAATGCTGTACTAATGAACCGTGAATCAAAACGACTTGAGTCTGTTTTTTTATCATGTTCATAACCGCTATAAATTACACCAAATGCACAGTATAGATAACTCTAAAGCCCTGTTCACACGATCGGTTTTACCGATAAAAACAGTCCGATGGACTTTTTTCATCTGACAAACCGATCGTGTATGGGCCCCATCGGTCTTTTTTCCATCGGTGTTAAAAAATTGAATATGTTTTAAATTTATCCGATGGAAAAAAAAAACGATAGCAAATTACTATCGTCTGAGGGGAACTCCATCGGATAAAAAACCCACGCATGCTCAGAATTAAGTCGACGCATGCTCAGAAGCATAGAACTTCATTTTTCTTGGCTCGTCAGAGTGTTTTACGTCATGGCGTTTGGGACGATGGGTTTTTTGACTGATGGTGTGTAGGCAAGACTGATGGAAGTCAGCTTCATCAATAATAAAAGGTAATACTGCGCTAATGTATGAGTGTGAAAAAATGAACAACGTGCTAATAACAGCTAGGCTGCGACATAAAAAATATGTGAAACCATATAAACTAAATGTACTTAAGAAGATATGTCACACACAAACAAGTGAAAACAGAACTCTAGTGAAAGTTCATAAAGAATGTGAAACGTGAAAAACATAAAAAGTGAATCAACCACATGAATAAATAAATACCCACAGCTTAATAAATGTGCAGATACATGGACTAAACCCCTGTGCTAAATAAATATAATCCTGCAAAAAATTTTATTATAAATAACACTCATATGTATAATAGAAATTGTCCAAATATAATGAAATAAATGTAGCAACAGTTTGCTGGAATACTACTGTAGTGCTCCAAATCATTAAAACGTAAAATAAAAAATGAAAATAAAATAACACCAATAGAAAAATCCGTTCCTTTAAGAGATTCCCAAAGAAAGTTCCATTGCAAAAAGGGGATTGCTTCATAATGAGGAAAAGCAGGAATTTTGTAAAGGAATGCGAGAAGAATAGTGCCCAAGGTAGATCCACCGATATTGTAGAGAGGCTACATCCACCACGGTGAGTATAAATTCAAGATGGGTACCTTACCGCAAAAGGTGGACCTCCACTGTGGCAAGGTCGGAAAAGCCTGCAGATATCACCCTCTGCGGGGTATAAATGCTGATCCTGGAGGTGTCACGACTCCGAAATCCTGGTAATACCTCTGCCTCTAGTTCCGCTGTCTCATCCTCTGGGGGCTGATGTGGTCAAGTGTTTGAAATGACCCAACAGAACTCCAATGTGGGTACCTAGAATTGTATGGTCTCTCGTAGGACCACCCTTCTATTATGGATTTCTTCTGAAACGCTGCAGCTCATTGGTAAACCCATTTTGGGTGGATCAAAATGGGTTTACCAATGAGCTGTCACAAATGACAATGGTCCCAAAAATGTGTCAAGTGTCCGATGTGTCCGCCATAATGTCGCAAAAAAATTATTATTAATAAAAAATACCATAAAACTATCCCATATTTTGTAGACGCTATAACTTTTGCGCAAACCAATCAAACGCTTTTTGCGATTTTTTTTTACCAAAAATATGTAGAAGAATACGTATCGGCCTAAACTGAGGCAAAAATTTGTTTTTTTATATGTTTTTTGGGGATATTTATTATAGCAAAATGTAAAACATATTGCTTTTTTTTTCAAAATTGTTGCTCTATTTTTGTTTATAGCGCAAAAAATCAAAACCACAGAAGTGATCAAATACCACCAAAAGAAAGCTCTATTTCTGAGAAAAAAGGACGTCAATTTTGTTTGGGAGCCACGGCGCACGACCGCGCAATTGTCAGTTAAAGCGACGCAGTGCCGAATCGCAAAAAGTGGTCTGGTCTTTGGCCAGCCAAATGGTCCGCGGGCTTAAGTTGTTAATCTCAATGGTAAAGTCATGAGAGGAGATTGCGGAGGAGGAAATATTACGGGCTCAGTTTTAAAAGATTGAGTTTGAGGAAGTGGTCTGACATCCATATTGATATGTCGCTCAGTAAATGTGTGATTTATGGAGTTTAAGGGGGTGAGCTGGGGAGTAGAGAGATAGATCTGGGTGTCATCGGCATATAGTTCTAATAAGAAACCCAATACTTGCTTTGCACTTGTTGACTGTTCCAGCAGACGGAAATCCAGAGAAATACCATGTTTTTTATAAGAGGGGTGGGGAAAATGTCAATCTTCTGACTAATTCAGCTGATTGTGCAATTTGATATTTTGCTTTTCAGATCACAATACGAGCTATTCACAGCACAGAAGTAAAACAAATACATAAATCTGCTACAGAGTTGGCTCTGTTGACTCAAGTTTGCAATCTTCCAGGTGCAAGTAGTAAGGCGCAATAAAAAATAAACTTTTAAAAAAAAATCAGAACATCTTAGAAAGAATCATATATAAAATATAGGTAAAAACATTATGCACAATTTTTCCAAGTTTTGAGCACTGTCCTGACTCTCCTCTTATGTTTAAACTATAAAAAATAATTAAATAAAAAGGAGCTGTAGTTCACCGCAAGCCTAGCTGCAGACCAATCAAAATGCACATAGTGGCACATTATGTTTTAAATATGTCATTTTTTGAGCTTGGACAGCCCATCTGATTATCCTTCTGCAAAACTAGAGTCACATCAATATTCATGGATTTCGCCACACTACATTAAACAAAGAAAGGTGTGTAATAGAGCGTGAAAAAGGCTAAACACCATTTATCTCTATCTAAAAAAAAAATCACCCTGTTCCACTACACTCTAATCCTTTTTAATAATAAAGGTCTGCCTGCACAAATATGCACAGCTTCTGAATACATTTTTAAGTTTATAAAAATATTATGTGACCTAATGAGTACTCTCAGAATGACTTTGATGAAAACTGAAATGATTTATATATACAGAGTATATATAGATCTATCTATCTACCTACACACACACACATTTTAAATTTATATATATATATATATATATATATATATATATATATATATATAGATAGATAGATAGATAGATAGATAGATAGATAGATAGATATCTGAGAGAGAGAGATAGATATAGGTGTGTGTGCACACATACACAAGCCCTTATGCTTGTAGCTCTAGAGCAAGGTCAAAATATGAGGATAGCTTTGGCCACGTCAAGGACATACCTTCCAAATCAATCACTGAATGAATTTGGAGCAAACTGCTGTGTATATGCAATGTTAAGTTGCTGAATATGTTGAACAGGTTTTATGAAGATAAATCACTGATAGCCCAAGACTTATGATTGCTTTCCATCTCCGAGACATCCAGCTAAAGTGCTCAATGTTTTTTGCAACGGACTTTGCTCTCTAAAATAAATGTAGGAAAATGTTTTGCGTAACTGAAACATGTTACACTTGAGAACACAAGGTGCAGCATTAATAAAAAAAAAAAAAAACCCATACAAATTAAAGAGCATTAGTTCCCTTAAAGGGGTTGTAAAGGTTTGTTTTTTATTTTCTAAATAGGTTCCTTTAAGCTAGTGCATTGTTGGTTCACTTACCTTTTCCTTCGATTTCCCTTTCAAATGTTTTTTTTCTTCGTCTGAATTTCTCACTTCCTGTTACTCCTCAGTAAGCTTGCCCCCATCATCCAAGCCGTTCTGGCTGGGGGTTAGTCAGCGTGCTCGCCCCCTCCCTTGGGACTACATCCCTGCGGGGAGACTATATCCCTGCAGGGAGACGCTGTGAATGTTCACAGCGTCTCCCCGCAGGGATGTAGTCCCAAGGGAGGGGGCGAGCACGCTGACTAACCCCCAGCCAGAACGGCTCGGATGATGGGGGCAAGCTTACTGAGGAAGAACAGGAAGTGAGAAATTCAGACAAAGAAAAAAAACATTTAGAAGGGAAATCGAAGGAAAAGGTAAGTGAACCAACAATGAATGCACTAGCTTAAAGGAACCTATTTAGAAAATAAAAAACAAACCTTTACAACCCCTTTAAATGTGTATATTCTTTTCAAAAACAGTTAGACATTTCAAGTGGTTTTGGCATACCATAAAATGTATAATGTTTAACCTTCCCCCAAACTTATTCAACACGGTCCCTTTAAATTGACTCCCCTCTGTTAAAAATTACAGTGGCAATGTTAGCGAATAAAGTGGTGGAAAGAAAAAAGGCGGTGCATAACCAGACCAACATTTGCAAGTCCTGCTACTGTTATAATAATTGAGTAACAAAAAAATTAACCAACCAACAAGGAATGAAGGATACCATTTAGTCCAAATATGAGGTATGATAGATATGAATGTCCATAAATTAAACAGAAGCAATTCAACCAAAATAATTATTTAACATTGTCCAGGGTTCGACAAACCCAGGGTGCCAGGTCGCCATTGCGACTAGAATTAGCGACCTGGCGCCTGTGGCGGCACAGCTGGGGTAAACTTTGTCCCTGTGCCATCCCCCCCCACCGCCACGTGATCGCGTCGGGCCGCGCTGGTCGGTAATTCTGCAGGCCTATGCTTCCTTCTATGATCTGGCGCCATCTTGTGGTGGCCGTTGGTATGACAAGACAACCAGCAATGCTAATGGAGTTTCCCCTGTCTGTTTTCACTGCCATTTCCTTCCCTTTAATTAGAACCCCCAAACATTATATATATTTTTTTATTCGAAAACCCTAGAGAATACAATGGCGGCTGTTGCAATACTTTGTCACGCCATATTTGCGCAGCAGTCTTGAAAGCGCACTTTTTGGGGAAAATACACACTTTTTTTAAATTAGAAAATAAGACAACAGTGAAGTTAGCCCATTTTTTTTTTATATTGTTAAAGATAATGTTACGCCGAGTAAATTGATACCCAACATGTCACGCTTCAAAATGCGTCCGCTCGCGGAATGGCAACAAACTTTTACCCTTTAAAATCTCCATAGGCGACGTTTAAAAAAATTCTACAGGTTGCATGTTTTGAGTTAGAGGAGGTCTAGGGCTAGAATTACTGCTCTCGCTCTACCAATCGCGGCGATACCTCACATGTGTAGTTTGAACACTGCTTACATATGCGGGCGCTACTCATGTATGCGTTCACTTCTGCGCGCGAGCTCGGCGGGACGGGGCGCGTTCCTGGCTCTTAACTTTTTTAGCTAGCTCCTAGATTTCAAGCAAATTTATCAAGCCCTGACATAGTCCCCATGGGATAAACCGTATTTATCGGCGTATAACACGCACCCCAACTTTAAGAGGGAAGTTTCAGGAAAAAACATTCCACAGTCCCCTGCGTATAACACGCAGGCACAGTTTACCCTCTATTTTCAGTGAGTGTTATACGCCAATACAGTATTTGTCTCACCAATCGTCCAAAGCATGGATCTAGTTTAAAGTGAATGTATAGTAATTTGCTATGGATGTTACTAGACTGAAAAAAAAAATTGTATAGGAGGGAACATTTAAAAAGTGATTCTATGAAAAAAAAAAAAAAAAAACTTAATAGAAAGTGCACTAAACTGCAAACTTAAATCAATATTTGCTGAAATTGTCTTCTGGGAAATACTTAGATGGTAGGATTTTCAAATAATCTTT
Organism: Rana muscosa; assembly: GCA_029206835.1. NCBI lineage: Eukaryota > Metazoa > Chordata > Amphibia > Anura > Ranidae > Rana > Rana muscosa. The sequence goes on along the minus strand of CM055118.1, from coordinate 686,831,327 downwards.
GAGAACTTTGGTACATTTCCATCACAAACACTAGCGGGGGCACAGTATCTGGACGATTCCTTGTTCTTTTTACTCCAGATAATTCTTTATGATTCTGGTTGTATGTTTGGCAGTATTGTCAGGCTCAAAAATCAAGCGTGGTACAATCACGCTCCTACCTGATATTACTTTGATGGATAAGAATCAGATCGTATTTCTCAGCAGCGAAGGAGCCATCAATTTATGTAAAAACTGCCCCGAAAGCCTACCAGAAATGACCACCATGCCTCACTATTGCTTGTAGACATTCATTCATGCACTGTTCTCCAATGATCCGCACACAAACTGCCTTTCATTAGAGCAGATCATTTCAAAATTTGATCCCTGCTGCCATTTTACCTCCCCACAGTATTTTTATGCATATGCTGAATCATCTGGTTGTGTTTTGCACATTGGAGTAATTTGTTTTTGGTCCCAAAGTGAAGGTTACTGCTGATCAGACTTTCCAATTGTAGAAGGATGTCCCAGGGTCATAGTGGTTACTGTCTGTTCTAAGCCGATAGTGGTGCTGGCCATTTTTGAATTTCAAAGGGAAGAATACATTGGCTATATTTATTGTAAGTTAGACAAATGTAATGGCAAGTGCAGGCACCTACTTTGCATGGATGCTGTGCTTCATTGCTTTGCTTATTAAAAGTTCATTACATAAATAGGTAAACTGTCCAATATATGAAAACTGAAGTAAAGTGTCCAGTGTATTTCTTATCCGTTTATTTTTAATATATCTTTTTATTAATTTTTTGACAACATATCATACACTTTACGATACATAAAACACATAAACATTCTCAACATTTACCCCAAAAAAAAAAAAAGACGGGAGGCAGGGGAAGTGAAAAAGAGGGGGAATAAAGGAGGGAGGAGGGGGTATCCTCCTAAGTGTTTATGATTTAATTATGTATTAATCTCTAATATTAGTGCCCCTTTAAATAGAAAAAAAAATAAAAAATCCATAGTGTAAAGTGATAAAAAAATAATTCCAAAAACTTTCTTCAAAACTAATTAGAAAAAAAAAAAAACCTTATCGGTAACTGTGTAAATAAAGTGACACGCAACATATTTATAGGGATAATACATAACCAAAACCAGTGCTCTCACCAATATATGGGGAAAAAAAAAAAAAAGGGAAGGAAGGGAGAGGAATAAAATGTGAAAAGTTAAGTAGGGGGGGGAGGGTAGGGGGGTAAAATCCCCTTTTTCTCCCCCCAATATTTTGTGTGATGGAATTCAATATTCATTCCCTAGACATCTTTTAAGATGAAGTGATTCCCAAAATTACTTCCAATTAAATTCATTGTGTTAAAATCTATTAAACTATTTAAAGAACTGAGACATTAGTCTACAGTTGACTATATTAAAAAAAAGTGACCAAAGTTATATGTGGAAAAAAAAAAAAAAAAGGGGGAGGAAAAAAGGGGAAAGAAGGGACATTGAAACAAAGAATATTGTACTCATACAAGTCATGTGAGCATATCTGCAGCAGATAGATTAAATACATAAATCTGCACAAAAATCTATTTAACAATTACTCAATTACTCCATTCCTGCCGGAGACTGAACTATAGAACATGAATCTTTAGCATCCCCCTCTACATAGTGAATCCATGTGGCCCAAATACTATACCATTTGTCATATTTATCCCTGCATTTTGCCATCCATTCCTCCGCAGCCTTAATATTATTTACCAACCGGACCCAGTCCAAGCGACTTGGAATTTGGCTATTTTTCCAATAAATAGGAATCAATCTCCTAGCTGCGTTCAAAAGATGAGGCAGCACCGATTTTCGGTAGAGACTGAGAGGAACGGCGGGGACATGCAAGAGGAAGCCCGTTGGAGAGTCAGGGAGTTCGATATCCAGGATACTATTAATTTGAGTTCTAATATCTTGCCAGAAAGGGCGTAACTTAGGACAATCCCACCATATATGTAGAAAGGAACCTCTATGGCCACATTCCCGCCAACAGGCATCTGAGGACATCGGATAAATTTGTTTAAGTCTGGTAGGGACCCTGTACCACCTAGTCAGAACCTTAAAACCATTCTCCTGCATTTTCGTGTCAACAGAGCTCGAATGAGTGAGGCGGTATAATTGGTCAAGTTGGAGATCAGAAAATTCGGTCTGCAGGTCGCTTTCCCATTCCCGAATATAGGCTGGCTTCCCGGGGGGTCCCTGTTTCTGTAATAGCTCGTAGAGGACAGATATAGAGTGCGGGATTGGGCTGGAAGACATGCACAGCCTCTCAAAGGGGGTGGCGGACGTAGGAGATCGTATGGCGTGTTGCAAACCACGCACAAAGTGTTGAAGCTGTCCATGTCTCCAGCCATCCATCGTAAAGCTGCCATACTGGGCTCTAAGCTCCTCCAACGGGAGAAGTCCCTGATCGTGAAAGAACCTGCCACATCTCAACTCCCCATCTGACGTCCAAGACCGAAAAAAAAGATGGGTGTTCCCCCGGGGTAAACCAGGGAAAACCTCCTAGGGGTGCTAGCGGGGAGAAAGGGGGGGCAAGCTGTCCTGGTTTGTTTAGGGAATCCCATAACTTTAGCACATGGGCAGTCATTGGGGAGACATATAGTGACAGACTCCTATGGGCCTGGGGAAGCCAGGGAGCATGAGCTAAATTACGTCCCGCCAGAAATTTTTCCAGCGGTACCCAAACCTTAGTGGATACCCCATGGTGCCAGTTCAAAATCCGTTGAAGGGCAATGGCCTTGTAGTACTTACGTATATCTGGAACGCCTAGGCCACCCAGCCACTTAGGTCTCTGCAAGGTACGAAGAGCCAACCGAGAACTCTGTCCCTGCCAGATATATTTAAGAAACGCACTGTTGAGGCTCAAAAAGAAAGACCTAGGTAATGAAATCGGCACCATTTGGAGGAAGAACAGAATGCGAGGCAGAACGTTCATCTTTAGCACACTGACTCGGCCCACCCATGAGAAGACTTCTCTATCCCATCGGTGCAGGTCTGATTTAATAGTGGAGAGTAGCTGAACATAGTTACTGCTATATAGTTGAGAGTAAAAAGGGGTAAGATAGACCCCCAAATATTTCATGTGAGTACCGCACCAGGAAAAGGAGAAAGCAGTTTGCAACCGTGTACGTAAACTATAGGGGATATTTAAGGACAGGATTTCTGATTTGGTGAAATTAATTTTGAAATTAGAAATGGAGCTAAAAGTCTGCAATTCAGTCATAATGTTGGGAAGGGAAATTAACGGGTCCACCACATAGAATAGGACATCATCCGCATATGCAGAGAGTTTATGCTCTTGTGATCCGACACTAAGACCCTTAATGTTGGGGTTGGAGCGAATCCTATTGAGCAGGGGTTCCAAGGTGAGGGCAAAAATGAGAGGAGACAGCGGGCACCCCTGTCTGGTCCCATTCCCAATGGGGAACGTATCAGAAAGCACCCCATTCACCTTAACTCGTGCCGATGGACAGCTGTACAAGGATAAAACCCAGGATAGCATATTAGGGCCAAGCCCCAATCTGGACAGCACCGCGCGAAGGTACATCCAATCCACCCTGTCAAACGCCTTTTCGGCGTCAGTGGAAAGAAAAAGACAGGGTGTTTGGTCCGCCCTAGTCTGCACCCAATGGATCAACTGAATGGCCCTGTTGGAGTTGTCCCTTGCCTCCCTCCCAGTAATGAAGCCCGTCTGGTCTGGATGTATAAGAGAAGGAAGAATGGGTTGAAGGCGATTTGCTAAATTTTTTGCTAGAATCTTGATGTCAGTATTCCAAAGCGAAATCGGCCTATAACTACTAGGGACCGTGTGGTCCTTCCCCTCCTTAGGCAGCACTGTTATATGAGCCATCAGTCCCTCCTTAGGCATAGCTGTGCCCGAGGCTAGGGCGTTGAAATAAGTGCACATATGCCCAGAAAGCAGGGGGAGGAAAGCACGGTAGTAGGCATTCGTGTACCCATCAGGGCCCAGGCTTTTTCCCTTCGGGAGATCTTTTACCACAGTGTCCAGCTCCTCCTTACTAATCAGGGTTTCGAGGGACTTATTAGTCTCAACCGAAAGTTGGGGAGCATGGGCCTCTGTCAGGTAATTTAAAATATAGTCTTGTTTCTGATTTACTGTCAAACCAGGGAATATGGCAGGAAGATGGTACAGCTGAGCGTAGTAATCTCTAAAGACGGCTGCTATTTTAGAGGAGTGGACTACAGGGGGACCCGTCCCAGCTTGAAGCTTATGCACATGGCCCAAAGCTTGTTGTCTCTTTAGAGCCCTAGCAAGCAGTCGCCCACACTTGTTGCCATATTCATAAAATGTACCGTATTTTTCGCTCCATAAGACGCACTTTTTATCCCCCAAAAAACGGAGGGAAATGTGTGTGCGTCTTATGGAGCGAATACTAATCAGGAGAGCCGCTGATAGGGGGATCGTTTCGACGGCAGAACGATGCCCTATGCATCACTCTGCCCCAGCTAGATCCTGTTTCTCTAATGCTTTCAGCTGCTACTGGGAGAGAAACAAAAGGGTATTGTTCTGTATTTAACCCCCACAGGATCGGCATTGATATGTAAATCGCGCGGGCATTGTTATGTTAATGAGGTCGGCCGCCGCGATTCATATGCTAATTACGCCCGCACCTCTGCATGCCGCCCACCTAGAAGGTGTGAACAGCATACAGGTGAATATAGGGGGCATGTAGAGGGGATCAAAGAGGGGGGTTTGAGGTGCAGAGGCTGCAGAGTTGAATGGGAAGGAAGGGTTGGAGTGCAGATGTTAGAAGATGAGGGGTTTGGGGGACAGAGGTTAGCAGATGCGTTAGAGGGGCAGAGTTGTACTGAGAGGGAGATAAGAATGCAGAGATTAGTAGAGAGATGGGTCAGGGGGTTACTGTAAATACACCATTTACATTACTGGTCAGTGTAAATGTCTAAATATGCAAATACTCCTGTTGTATTGAGGTCATGTAAATGTCCCAGTTAAATTGGGGATCAGTGTAGGGTGCCCCCTTACATTAGTTGTTAGTGTAGAAATATTATTCTGTTATACTTTATTAAATATTTTAGTACACCATTTGGTTCAAGTTTTTTTTTTTATATTTTCCTCTAAAATCTAGGTGCGTCTTATGGTCAGGTGCGTCTTATGGAGCGAAAAATACGGTATGTGATATATAACGTAGGCGATTACGTATACGGCTATCTAACAGGGTGGCCAGTTCCTGGCGAAGAGCCTGTAGCTCTGCCGCCAGCTCCGGAGTCAGACGACGCTTGTGTTTAAGTTCCGCCGATTGTATTTTTCGTAAGAGGGATTGGAGATCCCCCTCCCATGCCTTTTTCAACCGCGCCCCTTGGGAAATGAGCTCCCCTCTAATTACTGCCTTATGACCTTCCCAGATGGACGCCGCCCCAACCTCAGTCGATGAGTTTTCAACAAAGTACAGGGCAATCGAGTCTGAGACGCATTTAGACGCCACAGCGTCATCCAGGATATTCTCATTCAGGCGCCAGGTCCAAGACCGGGCATCGGAAGAAGGCAGATGGATAGAAAGAGAAACTGGGGCATGATCCGACATGGTGATGGAACCAATTGACGCACTGGATAAAGTCTCCAGGGAGAACTGGTCCATCAGAAACATATCTATACGGGTGTAGACGGCATGGGTTGCAGAATAATAGCCAAAATCTTTGTCTGTAGGATGGAGTAGTCGCCAACAGTCAACCAGATGGTAAGCTTGCAAAGCTTTCCTAAAATGTTTGATGAAAGCAAAAGAATGGGTAGAACGCCCCGCAGATGTATCCAACTTGGGGTCCGGACTAATATTAAAATCCCCTCCCAAAATCAGTTGACCCTCTTTAAAATGGGAGAGGGAGTCCAGGAGGGAGTCCAGGAAGGCAAGCTGGCCAGTGTTTGGTGTGTACACGGTTGCAAAGGTGAGTTTACGACCCAGAATGTTCCCCTTAATAAAGACGTACCTGCCATTCGGGTCAGTCAACTGATCAGTCAGGGTAAAGGGGCAGTGTTTATGCACAGCTATGGCAACTCCGCTCGACTTAGATCGAGGGGAGTTGCTAAGAAACCATTGAGAGTATAGATGTGTGGGAAGACGGGGGACCGAGTCAGTGCGAAAATGTGTCTCCTGCAAGAAAAGAACATGTGCCCCTAGGCGTTTGGTTTCGAGCCACAACTTACTGCGTTTGTTAGGCGATCCTAGCCCTCGAACGTTGTACGATACCACTTTCAGGGAGGCCATAAGGTAAAGTTATCATGGAGAAATCTCCAGTCAGGGGGGAAAAGAGACCTGCAGATGATCAATCCGTGATTCGCTGAGTACTAAAATAACAAAAAGACAACAATAAAACAACAAATAATCTTCAAAACATACATCCAGAACAAAAAGGGAGATACCTCAAGGGTCTCCCAAGGCATCTAAACTAAGGTAGTCAGGGACCTTCACCCGGCCCTCGGGCCACCAGAAGGGGGAAGGCCAGCGAGTAGCATGTAGTCCCAAACTCGGGACAAAACTCCAGGGAGTTAACCTATGTGGGGGAGAAGGCACAACACGAAGTGTGAGCCTACCAAAATAACCCACCCCGTAAGAAAAAAAAAAAGGAATAGCTGCATCTAAGACGCGCCATTCCTAAATATAAAAATATACCACAGCAGCAGTGTGAAAACATATTCAGAACATATTCGGAACAATACAATTCGACTCAGCACCCTAAAAGGGGGCATACTAGGTCCTACAAGTAGAACCAGTTCAACTTTAAATGATGAGATTTCAAGGGACCTTCAAAACCCCCTTTAGGAAGGGGAATGTGGAGGGGAATGCGGAGCCTCTTGGTGAGAATCCACTCGGGGTTGGCGTCTATTCCAACCTCTACGACGGGTAGAGCGCCAAAGTTGTGACTGCACTGGCAGCGGGATCTCCGACGCAGTTTTCCAATCTGGAACATTGATGGCTGGCAGGCCTAGTTGTTGCAAGAACCGTGGTAGGTCTTCAATGGTGCGCAAAACAACTTGCCGCCCCTCTTTAGTGACAGACAATTGGAAAGGGAAACCCCATCTATAAGGCAGCTGTGCGTCTTGTAGGGCCTCAAGTAGTGGCTTAAGGGCTCGGCGTTGCACCAGGGTGCGTCTGGAGAGATCCGGGAAAAAGTACAGCTGTGCCCCATCAAAGTCCACCTGGCGGACACCCCTTACATGGGCCATTATGCTTTCCTTTAAAGAGTATTTATGCAGCTTGCAAATAATGTCCCGTGGTTTATTTGGGTCATCCGAAGGTGGCCTTAGGGCCCTGTGAGCCCGGACTATCTCAATGTGATCTCGGCCGAGAACCTGTTTAAAGAGACCCTGTAGAGAGGGTACTATGTCTCTAGGGCCGGTAGCTTCAGGCATTCCCCTAATGCGTATATTGACCCTGCGGCTCCTGTTCTCGAAGTCGTCCATTTGATCTATTAATGAGTCAATCCTGCGGTCTTGATGTTTACTACGATCATGGAGAGCCTGCAAGGCTGGTGAAGCTGCATCCCATTGTGCCTCCAACTCCTCCACTCTACCCCCAATGTGTGCTGTATCTACCTGCAGTGCTTCAATGTCCTGCCGCAGGGCCTTCTCTACCCTGTCAGCAAACAGTACCAAGTCTGCCTTAGTGGGGAGGGCAAGAATGTGAGCTCTAAGGTCCGCATCACCCATTACTTCACCCATGATTGTAGCAGGGGACACTAAGCTGATAGAACTAGCGGGGGAAATGGAGGGGAGATGTAAGGAAGAAGGCGAGTGCGGTGAAGGGATGGGGGAGGCCGCCTGTGCAGCCTTGTACTTGCCCGCCGGCGCCATCTTGGAAGTCTCTAGAACGGCGCGGCCCCGCTCCAGGAAATACAAATCCAACGCGCCAGGACGATGCCGGGATGCCCGCTGAGGTTGCGGGGATGTCTTCCGCGGCTTTGGAGGCATGCCGAAGCCCGAGGGTATCCGTTAGAAAGGCTGCTGTGGGTGTCTGTAATACGCTTGGTCAGACGGAGCTCCTCAGCCGCACGTCCTCACTCCATCATTTCTTATCCGTTTAGGCCTGTCATGCCCAAGGTAGAAAAATACTATTCCTCAACTGTCAGTTTTTGCTTCTACAGAAGAGTTCAGATAGAAATTCTGAAAAATGTCTGTCTGCTACAGACTGCCAGAGAATGGGCAAGTTACTGTATGTCTCTATCGTGCTTTGCTCACATTTGCCATTGTGGGAAATTTTGAAGGTTAAACCAATAGATCTACTATAACCTACCCATTTTAGTATGGTGATCCCTTGCTCACTTATATCTCCTCTGTACAGCCGTTTGTCTTTCAGCTAATCATTGTGGTTCAATCTATAAGGCCCCTTTCACACTGGGGCGGTGGGTGCGGTGGCAATATAGCGCCGCTATTTTTAGCGGCGATATACCGTCAGAATTGTGGCGGTATTCGGCCGCTTGCAGTGCGTTATTAACCCCCGCTAGCGGCCGGAAAAGGGTTAATACCACCGGCAAGGCGCATTGCCGGCGGTATTACCGCGGTTTCCCATTACTTTCAATGGGGAGGAGCGGTGAAGGAGCGGTAAACACACCGCTCCTCTCACCGCTCCAAAGATGCTGCTAGCAGGACTTTTGGAGCGGTCCTGCTAGCGCACCGCCTCAGTGTGAAAGCCCTCGGGCTTTCACATTGAGACTGCAGGGGCAGTAGTTTTCAGGCGGTATTTAGGCGCTATTTTTAGCGCTAAACCGCCTGAAAAACTCCTCAGTGTGAAAGGGGTCCAACACTGAAACCCATTTGTTACATTTGCTTAAAGCCACCTTGGTGCTAAATCATGGGTCTCAAACAGGCAGCCCCCCAGATGTTGCAAAACTACAAGTCCCATGAGGCATTGCAAGACTGACAGTTTCAAACATGACTCCCACAGGCAGAGGCATGGTGGGACTTGTAGTTTCACTAGCTTGAGACCCCTGTGCTAAAGGAAACTATTCCAATGAAGACATACCTGTAAAGGTTCCCCTACAGTTATGTTATTAATCCGGCCACTATAGCCATTTTTTTAAGCTTCCTTTAACAGGCCATGATGTTGAGCATATGTTTTAGTTACAGGGGTTGGAGAAAACGATATTACTCTGACAGAATGCTTACAAAAAAATAGTAAAGCCTTGTATACAAAATCAGATTTTTAGACGACCGTTCATCCATTTTTTGTTGCATGCTAGTCTCATGTCGAAAGGGAAGAGGTTACTCATATGAAAATTCTCGTACGACAGAATACAACTTAAGAAGTGATGTAATGTGTTGAATAGTTTTGTATGCATTCATTCATTTCTGAGCATGCTCTTACGATATTTTTCGGACAAAAACCGTACTAATTAAACGAAAATCGTACGTTGAGTTCACGTACGGCAAAAATTGTATAACATGCCCATTAAGCTTTTGTCGGATGAAAAATCGTAATCGGCTGTTGAAAGCATCATACCAATGATCCGAAAATGGGCAAAATTTTACATCCAATTTTCGTATCGGGAGTATGGGACTTAAGAGTGCAAAAAATAAAAATAAACTGTTTCAATTACTTAAAAAGTGTTACTGGAGTTGGTCTGCCTGTTCCAGCTTTCAGTTTTGTCATACTTTGAATGACAATTGCGTAGTCATGCAACACTATACGCATAAGACATTTTTATCCTTTAACATAAATAGTGTTTTCTTTTGGTGGTATTTGATTACCACTGGAAATAAAAAATTTTGCTAAATAAACGAAAATTTTGAGAAAAAAAAAAACACGTGTTTTTTTTTTTGTTATAAAATTTTGCAAATAAATAATTCGGTGGACACAGCCAGTGACAGATCGTGCGACCACGCTAGAGGTGCGTTCTCGGGAGGACATCATGTGAACAAATGCTTCCGTCCAGCCTTTATATTACTATAGGCCAGGCGGGAAGGTGTATTTGTATTAAAAATAACATGTCCATTCAAATAAATGCTGCAGTACTATTTCACTACAATTTTCCACCTTATTATGGAAAGTGGAAAATAAAAAAAAAACACTGGCAGGATCAACAGCCAATACAATTATGTTACAGTGAGAACTGAGGAAAAAATTGCTCTGTTATGGCTAGTGACTGCATTATACAGTATATGTGATTCTTGGTTTAAAACAGTTACACTTTAAAGTGATTGTAAAGGTAAAATGTTTTAAAAAAATAAATAAAATAACACACGTCTATACCTTGAAATTGCACAGCGTAGCCGTGAACCGTCTCTTCTCGGGTCCCCCACCGACATTCCTGGCACTAGGGATGAGCTCTGGCGTGTTCGCGAGCAGCCAAGCATCGGGAAATGTCTCCCTGCCTGTCATTAGCGCAGCGTGGTGCCGACTTCCTGGCGGGCTCTGCACGTGTTCAATGCGAACACGCCAGAGCTCATCCCTACCTGGCACCTCATGTCTGTCCAGTGCCCCCCCCCATGGTAAACTATTGACACAGACAGTGGGACTAAGCCCTGCCCCCCACTCCCTTTTCTCTGGCTTTGATTGAGAGCACTCAACGTCTCACGATGCCCCAGCAAGGACAGCAAGATCCAAGAAGTGAGTGGAGAGAAAAGCTGCAGACATGCAAAGCTTGGGGAAAGTCCAGTAATGGCTGCGGCAGGAGGGGGTGTGACCCCTTTCGCCACCTGTAAAAGTATTCCAAAGGCTGCCCAGCAGCTCAGAAATACTTTTACATGAAAGAGAACTTCCGGCTGTAAAAAAATCCTGATATTACCACCTCCCTAGGGAGTAGGTTAAGTAGGAGACAAACAAATTAAGTTTGAACTCCAGCTAATAATTTTTTTTTTCCCGTTTAAAATATGAATAAAGCTGACACTTTGAGTATGTTTTAGCACAACACCATGTGCACAATAAAATAAACATTTTCAAGTTAACCATTTGTTAAAATTCTTAGCCGAGCACGTGCAGTTTACAACTTTCAAAGCTGCTGCCTCCTGCTCTATCAGTGATGCTTCCCTAAATATTCAGTCTTCACTAGTGGATAGTCTCCAGATAGTTTGTTGGTTTGAGGATTGGGGAGGGAGCAGTAGGGGAGTGCCTTGTCATTTTAAGCAATGGGGCTGTGTGTTTCTACCGATACACAAAAGGGGAGGCAAACACAACTCTAGTCCCCTGCATGGAAGGGTGGGCCCATGTTGCACAAGAAAGGAGCCACCCTAAAACAGGCAGTGGTAATAAAAAAGTTGCATACTCACTAAGTGATTCAGCCTAGGTTCACATTGATGCAATTTGGCATGCGATTTGACATGTCAAATCACATGCTAAAATCGGCGGCTATTGCTGGTAATGGCACCGATTCCCAAAAGTAGTTTCTGTACTACTTTTGGCGAATTTGGGGTGCGATTTGTATAGACATCTGTGCAGGAACCCGCACAGATGTCTCTAAAATCACCTCCGAAGTCGGACTGACATGCAGGAACGAAATTGTGCGAGTGCAGCTTAAATCAGATGTTGAAAGTGCTTAAAAACCCGAGGGTTCAAAGAGGTTGTAAACTTACGAAAACCAAAAAGCATACTAGCTCATTATGAAATATTTAACTTGGATGGAAGCCCCCGCAGCGGTCCCGACACACTGCTGTGGACGGCGAAATGTCTACCAGATTTTTTTTCCGGGTATCGCAGGCTCAGGCGATGAGATTTGCCGGAGCCACGATGACGTTACTCCCGTGCCTGCGCACAGGAGCCGCAGGTAACTGCTCAGCAGCTGAAAAAATGGCACGAGCAACCAGTTTCTTCAGTGCGCATGTGCAGATGATACAGTGAATATCTCCTAAACGGTGCACGTTTAGCAGATATTCACAGTACCTACAGGTAAGTCTTATTATAAGTTTACCTGTAGGTAAAAGTGGTGTGTAGGGGTTTAAAACCACTTTAAGAAACTCTATATTTTTTTTTTACATATCTTGAGCTGTCAAACAATCACATTTCCATGGATTATATTTTCATATTGTAACATTTCTGGAGAGACAAAACTTAAAATATGTTAAAAAATTTGAAACACTGTGTATTCCAGCTCATTTATTAGTGCCCGTATCTGCTCAGCTCACTCTCGTGATCCCTCCCCTGTGCTGTCAGCTACAAAAATTAGACAATGAATTTTGTTCTTCCAGTATAATTAAACTATCCATGATAACCTCTAATGTTATATTAATCACACGGTTGGAAAAATCAAACTCAATTACCATTGGCTATTAGGTTAAAATGTTCCTGAACAAAAAGTTATCTTCAAAGAAAAGATTTATGAAAAGTCTGAGCAAATGTTGATACAGTATATGGTAAATATATACACACATGGCAATATAGCACAAATCGGATTTATATTGTACACTCATATGAGATTATATACTCATATGAGATGATATACTTATGTGAGATTTTTATATATAAATATATATGCGCACATACACACACATTTACTAAAACTGGAGAGTGCAAAATGTAGTGCACCTCTGCACAGAAACCAATCAGCTTCCAGGTTTTTTTTTTTTTTTTGGCCAAGCTTAATTATACAATCTGAAGTTAGAATCGGATTGGCTACCATGCACAGCTGCACCAGATTTTGAACTCTCTAGTTAGTAAATCAACTCCATTGAATACTTACCTCCCAGGTAGGTGGTGATTTGAAATTCTGCTGTCTTCAATCCCAAAACTTTCAAAAATGAAAAGTCACATACTGCAGCTGCTGACTTTTAGGCTGCTAGCACACTGGGGCGGTGGGTTCGTTAGTGGTAAAGCACTGCTAGTTTTAGAGGCGCTTTACCGCAGTTTAAGTGGCGCTTTTTGGCCGCTTTTCGGCCCCAAAAGGGTGTTAAGAAGGGGTTAAAAGCATCTGTGTTGTGGAGCTTCCCAAGCGCTTTCCAGGCACTTCGGAAGCGTTGTCCATTCATTCCAAAGGGAAGGGGCAGTGTAGGAGAGCTGTATACAGCACTCCCAAACTGCCCCAAAGATGCTGCTTGCAGGACTAAGCGTATATTGATTGGTTGCCGTCTACAAAATAGGCGATAGATTTATGGCATTTTTATTTATTTTTTTACTAGTAATGGCGGCGATCTGCAATTTTTATCAGGACTGCAACATTGCGGCTGACAAATCGGACCCTTTTGACACTTTTTTGGGACCACTGACATTTATACAGCAATCAGAGCTAAAAATAGCCGCTGATTACTGTATAAATGTCACTGGCAGGAAAGGGGTTAACACTAGGGGGCGATCAAGGGGTTAAATGTGATTCCTAGGAAGTGATTCTAACTGGGGGGGGAGGTGGGACTGCCTGGAGGAGGAAACCAATCATTGTTCCTAAGCAGTAGGAACAACAGATCAGCCTCCTCACCCCTGACACAACGGAGATCTGTCTGTTTACATTGACAGACCTCCGTTGTGTCTCAGGAGCGATCGCGAGTGCCAGACGGACATCACAGCCCCGGGCACGCGCATCGGCTCCAACGTTGCGCCGCTCGCACCCCCTAGTGCTCTTAAAGCAGCCCACGTACAGCTACGAAGGCTCACCCAGAGGAGCCAACGTGCCGCAGTGTAACTGTGGTGGCTGGTCCTCAAGTGGTTAATCAATTTTAACTCAGTTTAACCCCTTATAGACCATCCTACACAGATTTACTGTGCCAGGGCGGCCCTCCTGTGCAAAATCACGTACCTGTACATTATTTTGTGCACTGGGTCTGGGGTGCTCGCACGCGCCGCCGGCAACATGCTTCCGCTGTGAGTGGACACAGCGGGAGCCAATCAGCGGGTCCAGCAGATCCAATGTTTGCTGGCACCCTGCGATCGTCATCAGGAGGCGCAAACCGGCGGTCCTGGGTTTATGAACACTTTAAGTGAAAGCAGGACCAGCATAGCAAATGAATGATAATTGGTACACGTGCACATTGGTTGAAGCAAGCACAGTGAATTGAGGGCTTGTAGTCTCTGTAGAGCAGTGGATGTTGCTGCAAAACATGGAAGCTGGGGGTAAAGCTCTTCCATTGGCATGATGGTGAGGAGAGAATCATTATACAGCAAAATAGGTAACTAAACATTGTATGCGGATTTAAAGGGGTTGTAAAAGCAGAAGGTTTTTTATCTTAATGCATTCTATGCATTAAAGTGGTTGTAAACCCACAAAAAAAAAAACCTGCAAGACAAAGGCATAATGAGCTAGTATGCATAGCATACTAGCTCATTATGAAATACTCACCTTAGATCGAAGCCCCCGCAGCCGTCCCAGCACATTGCTCTGCCCGGCGACATGTCTCCCAAAGTTATTTCCGGGTATCGCGGGCTCCGGCGCTGTGATTGGCCGGAGGCGCGACGACGTCACTCCCGCGCATGTGCACAGGAGCCACCGGTAACGGCAAGTCAACTGAAGCAATGGCACGAACAAGCCCTTGTTGCCCTTCAGTGCGCTTGTGCCAAGGATGTCGGCACATGCTGACACAGAGGATATCTCCTAAAACGTGCAGGTTTAAGAGATATCATGGAGAAAGAATATTTCCTGGACTGCCGCACTTCTGTTCAAACGTTTTATTAAGAAAAAGTAGAAATCCAAAAGATATTCAAACACAATCCAAAGCAATCAAAAAATGAAAAGTGAACATGCAGGGAACAAGGACTAACGCGTTTCACATCAAGGCATGATGCTTACTCATAGCTCAGAGATATCAATGGTAGCTACAGGTAAGCCTTATTATATGCTTACCTGTAGAGTAAAAAGTGGATTTTAAGTGTTTACTACCACTTAAAGATAGAAAAAAAAGTCTCCTGTGTGCAGAAGCCCCCCCCCCCCCAATACTTACCTGAGCCCCATCTCTATCCAGCAATGTCCATGAGTCCCTCAGCCATCCGCAACTCTACCTCCTGATTGGCTGAGACACAGCAGTGACGCCATTGGCTCCCGCTGCTGTCCAACAAACTTAGCCAATCAGCAGAGAGAGGGGGTGGGGACGCACCACAGCACATGGAGCTGCAGCTCGGCTTGGGTGCCCCCATTGCAAGCTGCTTGCTGTGGGTGCACTCAACAGGAGGGAGGGACCAGGCGCTTAAGCCAGGGACCCAAGAAGAGGAGGATCCAGGCTTCTCTGCAAAACCAACTGTGCAGAGCAGGCAAGTATAACTTTTTTTTTTTTTTTATAATAAAATAACAATAAACAAGACTTTACAAATCACTTTAAAAGACAGGTTCATCTTAATATATCATGCTGGATTTAGTGATAAGTGTGAATGAACACAGACTAGCTATCTGTCGATTGCTTTCAACTACGGTACCTGTTGTCGGTTAGCAGAGTTTTTATTCTGTATAATTCCGATTAATGCTAGGTTTCTCAGCAACAATAATTTACTATCCAAATGTTTCGCAAAGACTGCATTCAATTTCAGAAAACTCATGTGCTACAATAGGTATTTTTACACTTGTTACAGGCAATGGCTGGAAAAGGTATATATATGAAAATATGGAAAAAAAATAATATGCAACCTACATGTACAAATTACAGCGCACTTGTAACAGACAGCAGAGAAATAACGGTCTACAAGCTGAACTTTCAACAATCCCCAGATAAGTTCTCACTGCTTTCCAATAGTATAGCTCCATTAAGCAGGATGCAATAAAAGAATGTATTACACATCCTTGAAAACATGTAAAAGTCAAATAGCTTTTTTCATTTCTTTGTTGCCTGCCATCTTATAGCAAAACAGTGTTATTTCCCTTTGTAACCATAATCTTTAAAGTATTTCCAATAAGTCTGTTTTGGCACAGACGCCTAGCAGTTGGCACAACAAGCCCACCGCTTTGTTTCCTGAACTATTCTGCCATTTGGTAAAGCTTTCAGTATTTGCCATTTGGGAATGATTTCTTGCACAGATGCAAAGTTCCTCTGTCGACTGACTCAAAAACAGCAAGATAAGGCTTTGTTTGTTCCTTGGGGGTAAACTTGAAAAGTCACCAAGGGCCCCCAGGACACTATTAATCTAGAGGAATGAAAAAGAACAATCTGTGACAGAACCCTAAGAAGCCGCTTTCTTTATAAGACCATTTATTAACAGATTTTAAACTGCATAAAAAAGTCAAAGTAGTTTAGTTGCTCATGGCAGCCAGTGTCCTTGTTTTAGAAGACAGATGATGCCTGATGCGCTGCTTTGTGTAACATCTCCAATTTTAATAAATCCTCACTGATTCAATTCAGGAGAACAAATGATGGAAACAATTGATTAATGCAAAAGTAGTGGTTTTATCTTCCAAGGACAGTTCACACTGAAACGGTACAGCTGAAGTTGAGATTTAAAAAAAAAAAAACTGCTACAGCTTAAAGCGGAGCTCCACCCTAAATAGCAACTTTTGCTATTTGGAACCCTCCCCCCCTCCGGTGTCACAATTGACACCTTTCAGGGGGGAGGGGGGTGAAGATACCTGTCTAAGACAGGTATTTTCACCCACATCCGGGAGTCCTGTCTCCGGGAATCTGCGGGAGTTACGTCACTTCCCGCAGACTTCCCTTGGTGTTCTGGGAGACACTCGGCTCCCAGAACACAGGAGCACCAATCAGAACGGCGCAGCGCGACTCGCGCATGCGCCGTAGGGAACCGGGCATGAAGCCGCAGGGCTTCACTTCCTGGTTCCCTCAGCGAGGATGGCGGAGGGAGCAGCAGAGCGACGAGCGGTCGCTCGTCCTCTGCTGCGGACGTCGCTGGACTCCAGGACAGGTAAGTGTCCAAATATTAAAAGCCAGCAGCTGCTGTAGCTGTAGGCTTTTAATTTTTTTTTTCCGGTGGAGCAACCCCTTTAAGTCACATCAATTAAAGTGTTTGTAAAGCCACGTTTTTTCGTTCTTTAGTTCCCTCTGTTCGATAACAAGATGCTCCCCAGTGTATGTGATTTATAAAAATATGCTGCCTAAAACCTCATTTCTGAGCACCACTCATGTGACTGCCCACTGTCTCCTCTCTCGATCCAATAGCTGCAGTTGGAGGGGCTGGGTATTCCCCCTCTGACGTCAGCCCAGAGGAGGAGACCAGTGGGCAGCCACGTGAGCACCAAGCGATGCTCGTAAATAAGTTATTAGGCAGCATATTTTTATCATGTTATCCAACAGAGGGAACTACATGAAAACACAGTTAATTTTACAGCGGGGGGGGGGGTTCTAGGAGCGGACAGAGCCGATAGGCAGGGGGGGGGAGGGGACAGAGGAGCGAGCAGATGATGGCGGCACGTAAACTGATCACGGTGTCACGGCTCAGCAGCCATGATTAACCGTGGTCAGTTTACAGGGGGAGGGGCTGAACCAGGAATTTCAGCCAGGTATTTCAGGTGAGCACTGTGCTGTATAACATGCTTTAAAGGACCAGGATCCAGTTTTTTATTTTTTTGGGGTAACAAAACACTAACTGTAATGCGGTATGCCCCATGTTATACAGGCAGCTGGAACCTAGAAAAATCTTGACTGCAGGGATGCCTGTCTTTTTCCTGGCTCTGAACTTCCACTGCTGCAATGGTTAACAGTTTCAGATCTTTAGAAGGATTAGCAGTAAAAAAAGTTTGTGACAAGAACCCACCCCTTACTCCTTCAATAAGAAAAGTTCTTTGATTGGAGAAGGGGGTGATTTCCCACTAGACCATTTATACTGCCGTTCCCCCTGATGACCTAAAGCTGTCAATTATCACAGCGCCTGAATTTCAGAGCCAGGAAGAGGATGGGAATTCCTGCAGGATCCAGCTGTTTACACAATGTGGTACATACTTCACTAAAGGTAAGCGATATGACTAAAGCTGTAAGGGTTTTTTTTTCCAGGCTAAACTTCAGCATTACGGTGAAAACAAACCAAGAGCATGGTTTTATTTTGTATAATAGCCTAATGCACTTATTCACATAACGCCTTATATTAAAACTGACCTGAGCATATCCTATTTTTGTTAAAATTAGACGGTGACAGAAAGTCTCAGTAAGGGATTGAAAGAATGTTGAGAAAACGTTAAGAAATATGGCAGCTGTGTGTATTTCTGCACCAGTAATTAACACTGTCTTGCATTAATCTGTACAGTATTTGATTAACAGTAATGATGTCAACATTTGTTCTTATACTTTGTACTAGTACTTGTCATTTGCATTTATGTATTAAAGTGTTACTAAACCCACAACAGTAAAATAAGTCTATATATACACTCATTGTGAAACCTAGAGGGTTAATCCTTTGCTTTGTGTATAAAGGCTGTTTAATCCTGTCTCTCTGATCCTCCTCCTCTTCCACTGTCCCAAAAAATAACCTGATATTTACAGAGCCAGGGGACAGGCTGCACATGCTCAGTTTGGTCCGATATTGCTATTTTTTTTTTTATTCTTGGGAGGGTGCATGTGATCAGCACAGGGCCAATCAGCACTGTCCAGACAGAGGATCAGGGGTGAATAAAAACTCCTACAAGCTTTACTTAGAACTGATAGAAGTCACAAGACTGCTAAATACTGCTGATGAGAAAAGGTATTTGTTTATATATACTAAAATAAATGCATTTCCATGTTCTGTGTACTGTGGTAGACCAGATATAGTAAATGCAGATTCTGGGTTTAGTAACACTTTAAGGAAGAGTATGTGTCAAGGTCACCTGTGGCCAGGTGACAGATGCACACCGTAGGGGGACAGGAGTGCACCACAAGGTAGTGAACCCTATGGCTGACTGCTGCGGATAGGAAACTGGGTGGTTGTGGAAAGCGGGACCAGAGGAGCACAACCGGGATCCTAACGGAAGCTAGAGCCAAGATTCCCCAGGGCGCGGAGTCTAAGACCCAGCAGGTCTTCTCCAGGGCCTCTAGTGGTGAGGATGTTATGCTGCAGGCTGGGACCAGGTCGTGGCCCCTGGAGTTTCCTAGCTCACGCCCCGTAGGAGAAGGGGAAAAGAGGGGAAGCAGCAGCACAAGATATGAGAGAACCGAATAACAAGCTGAAGGTCAGGGGCCACAAGCAGACAAGGATAACGAAAGAACGAGCCGAAGGTCAAGGGTCACGAGCAGACAGGGATAGTCGGGGACAAGCCAAATATGTAACAGAGAGACAGACGTAGCACACGGCAGGCAGGAACCCAAACACACAATGCCTAACAAACACGTTGATCAGCAAAGCAGGCTTGCAGTGCACAGGTTAATATAGTGTTCTGTGATAGGGCCTGGGGTGGAGTCTGGCTGGGAGGAGATTATAAAGGAAGCCAGGTGAAAGGGCTCAGGCCTCTAAGATGAACACATGGGAAGGAAGGTAAGCTGACAGACAAACACTACTGCATATCCATGACAGTACCCTCCCTCTTATGGGCCCTCCCCCGCCTGGGCCCAGGCTTAAAGGGAAATCTCTGATGAAACCTTCTCAACAGATGAGGTGCAGCGACATCAGATGCAGCGATCCAAGACGCCTCCTCAGGACCAAAACCTCTCCAATGCACAAGGTACTGAAGAATGCCTCTGCAGAGCCGAGAATCCAGAACTTGTCTAACCTCGTACTTAAGATTATCCTCAGAGACCGAAAACAAGGTAGGGAGATGACAAGAAGATCTATTGAGGACCAAAGGCTCTCTAGGAATAAGCAAGGAAATGAGAGGATCAACAGGAATCTGAGGAGGGTCCCCTAGACCCTTAAAGGGGAACTGGTCATCTTGCACAGGACCATCAGACTGGGCAGATGTCAGTGGAACCCTGAAGTCAGGTTTGTTAGAAGGTGACATGTCGCCCGAGTCAAACTGAATAGCTGAAGGACAAGCAGAATGTCCCGAACAAGAAAAAGTAGGAGGCTCACTGGGCATGGGCTGGACTGGCATAACTAGTACAGAGGCAGAGTGAATAGCTGAGTCAGGTGTAGCGACTACCTGAATCGCATCGCAAGACGTAGCGACTGCAGGACTTGTAGACAAGCTAGCCTGGCTGTGCGTCCAAGGGTGGTTAGGGACAGAGAAATGTAAATGGTTATGCAACTTGGAATGAATGACCGGCTCAGATTCACAGGGGGCAACCTTGGGTAGGCAGGACGAGGAACAGGAGGGACCCCAAGCCAGGATCTGTCCAGTCCACATGAGGAGAATGGAGCTGTAACCATGGGAGACCCAAAATTATAGGCGTTGAGGCCTTGGGTAAGATAAGGAAGGATATCCACTCCTGGTGGAGTGTCCCTACCGACATCTTAACAGGGAGGGTCTGGAAGCGGATAGGTCCCCCTGGGAGAACAGTACCATCAATCGCCAAGACCACCAATGGTGTGGTGAGGGGCAAAAGAGTAAGTCTCATGGACGATGCGATTTCCCAGTCCATAAAATTACCAGCGGCTCCGGAATCCAGATATGCTGAGACCGAATGAGAAGAAGCACCAACATGAAAGAACACAGAAAGCAGAAGACGAGAAGGGGAAGGTGATATTTCTGGGTCCAATACTCCACTTTCCAGATGAAGTGGACCCGAACGTTTTTCTGAACAAAGAGAGCAAGTGTCACGAAAATGACCTTTGCCCCCACACTAAAGACACAGACCAAGAGTTCTGCGCCTAGCACGTTCCTCGGGGGATAGCCTGGTCCGACCCAGCTGCATGGGTTCCTCAGCTGGTAGGAGATGCTCTACGGGTCGAAGAGAGGGGAGCTCAGGCTGACTAAGAACCAAGGAGTGCTGGCGTTGCTTTTCTAAGGTCCTCTCCTGAAAGCGAATATCGATCTGGTTACACAAGGAGATAACGCCGGCCAGATCAGTGGGGATGGTTCTTCCTGCTAATTTATCCTTCACTCTATCAGACAGGCCATGCAAAAAGGTTGCGACTAAGGCCTCATTGTTCCAGCTCAACTCAGCCGACAGTATGCGGAAATGAAGGGCATACTGTCCCACAGAAGCAGACTCTTGGCGGAG
>CM055118.1:686732916-686805416 GCA_029206835.1 Rana muscosa | reverse complement strand
CCTTAAAAAACCTTGGGTGGGGTGGGCTTATCATGCCACTCACACCTCATATTCCAGAGGAGTATCGGTCCTGGTTGCCAAACGGGTACCTTTTGAGCTTATACTGCTCCGCACGGATCAGCAGGGCAGATATGTGTTTATGCACGCCACCATTAATGGGTCTCCTATCCTGCTACATTCCCCCCCCGTACAACTCAGCTGTAATTCAGGAAGGCCTTGCCTTTATGACACAATACCCCTCTGTACCGGCAGTGTGGATGGGGGACTTCAATATGACCCTGATCCCCACTCTGGACCGTCTGGGCACACTGGATCCCCCCCTTAACCCACCGACCCATACCAGACTGCACCGCATAATGACCGACTTTGCTCTTGTCGACACTTGGCGCCACAGACACCCGCACACTAAAGTCTTCTCATGCTTTTCAGCCAGTCATAACACAATGTCACGAATTGATTTTGTTTTTATCTCAATGTCCCTGCTGCCTAAGCTAGGAGATGTGGGCTTTGCTCCGAGAGTACTCTCGGATCACGCCCCCTACTGGGTCACGATCCAGCTCCTGAAGGCTTCCCCTGCTCCTTCTTGGCGGCTAAACCCGTTCTGGCTGACTGCCCTGCAGGACCAGGATGACATCCCCACAGAATTGCAATACTATTTTACGGCCAACAGGGACACTGCCACGCATGATGTGGTGTGGGAAATGTTTAAACTTCACGCTCGTTCCCTACTTTCCACACGTATTAACAGGCTTAAACGGTCATCAACATTTATTGTCCAGCAGGCTGCGGAGCACCTGCAGGCGCTGGAGGAGGCGTTCCACCGGGACCCCTCGCCCAGCGCGGCCAACAATCTAAAGATTCAGGCGCGCCAGGTCTCCCAATTGCACATAGAGAAGGCTAAACAACGTATCTTCTTCTGTAGACAGAGGGTGTTTGAGTATGGAGAGAGATCGGGCAAACTGCTCGCATATCTCGCCCACTTGGATATGCGTCCCCCTGTGGTGGTGTCCTTGACCGACCCGCAGGGGAACGACATCACCGATCCGCAACTGGTGGCGGAGGAATTTGGGAGATTCTACCGTGCACTCTACACTTCCAGGGTCACCCACACTCCCCAAGACACCAGGGACTACCTAGCGGGAGTTCAATTCCCTAAACTGACAGACGACCAGCTTGAAATTCTGGAAGCCCCTATTACTGAGGAGGACATCTCCGAGGCCATTTCCTGTCTGGCCTCATCCAAGGCCCCAGGATTGGATGGCCTACCTCTTGAATTCTATGCCACCTACTCTGAAATCCTAATCCCTGAACTTAAGTACCTGTATAAATCTACATTTGACTCGGGAGTTCTACCCCCATCTATGCGAGAAGCCCAAATAGTCGTAATTCCCAAACCCGGAAAGGACCCTAAATACCCGGAGTCGTATAGGCCCATTTCCCTGTTACAGGTAGATATTAAAATAATAGCTAAGATTCTAGCCTCCCGCCTTAACCAGGTTATTCTGTCATTGATACACCCTGACCAAACCGGCTTTATGCCAGGGAAGAACACGGCCATGAATATTCGCCGCCTATTTATGAATATTCAGGGGTCCCATGATGAAATTGGCTCGAGGGTCGTGGTGGCGCTGGATGCCGCCAAGGCCTTCGACTCCGTGGAGTGGAACTACCTGTGGGAGTGTCTCTCAAGATTTGGATTTGGCCCCAGCTTTATTCGCTGGGTCCAACTCCTCTATCAATCCCCGAGGGCCAGAGTGTTTGTGAATGGTTGGCTTTCTGACCAGTTCCCGCTGGAGAGAGGGACCCGGCAGGGCTGCCCCCTTTCCCCCATGCTTTACGCATTGGCTGTGGAGCCGTTGGCCATAATGGTCCGTGCGGACACTTGCATCCGAGGTCTCAGGATGGGGAACCTGGAAGAAAAGATTGGGATGTATGCCGACGACACACTTCTGTATCTGGCGGACTCCGGTCCTTCTCTTATAGCAGCCCTCCAGTCCATAGAACGTATGGGTGGCCATTCGGGTCTGAGTATTAATTGGGCTAAGTCCCAGATCCTTCCGATTGACCATTTCCCCTCCTCGTTCGCGTCCCCTCCTCTGGCTCTCCCAAGGGTCTCCCAGATTAAATACCTTGGCGTACAGGTCACTAGATCGCTCTCAGATTATAAACTACTGAACATTGAACCCCTGTTTGCTCTGATCAAGAACAAGACGCAGACTTGGGCCAGACTACCCCTGGGTGTTATGGGTCGCGTCAGCTTGGTTAAGATGATACTCCTTCCCAAGATACTCTATTTGGTCTGGCATGCTCCCCTCTATATACCACAAAAAAATTCCAGGACAATTGAATCCATCCTGAATTCATTTATTTGGGGTCATGGCAGACACAAATTATCCTGGAGAATCCTGAAGAACCCTGTGACGTTGGGAGGAGCTGCTCTCCCTGACTTTCAGGATTATTATTTTGCCTCCCAGCTGTCCCACTTCTATTATTTTGATAAACATGAACTAACGAGATACCAGACACTACTCTGTGAGCACCCAGATGACTCGGCCCACACCCCACTTCAATCGGTCCTAAGAGCCCCATTGACAAGACGCCCCCCCAACGCACAGCAGACATGTTGACTCACCACCGGAGGGTATGGCGGGCGGCACTGCAGAGAACTGGGACCCCAAGGGTACACTCTCATACCCCTCTCTGGTACAATACATGCTTGCCAGAATTATTGTCCATTCCGGACCCCGCGGCGTGGATACGCCATGGGATCTTATACATACACCAGATCATGACCGATTCAGGCCTTAAGTCATTCCAAATGCTGAAGGACGAATTTTCCCTCCCCAATTGCCTTTTCTTCAGGTATTTGCAACTCCGTCACGCCATACAGGCCCAGTTTTCTGGCTCTTACCCGTCCCTGGCAGTTCCCTCCATAGTGGACACAGTCACGGGTAATGTGCCTGCTAAGCTCATCTCCACTTTGTACTCCGCCATTCGTCTCCCTAGCACCACAGCATTGGCCTATACTGCTAAGACTAGATGGGAGGCGGATGTTGGACTTATAGAGGATGAGGACTGGGGCGAGATTTTGGAGGACGTGAAAAAGGTTTCCCCCAAGCTGTCGGACCGCCTCACACAGCTGTACATTATACATAGAACATATCTGACCCCTCAGAGAGTGGCACGTTTCAGGCCCACGTACAATCCAGGATGCCGCCTCTGTGACCATACCCCGGGCTCCTTTTACCACCTCATATGGTTCTGTCCTACCATTCAGGCATATTGGACACAGGTGATACGCTTCCTACACGAACAGATGGGCTCCCCTGCTACCCTTGACCCAAAGATGTGCCTACTTGGCCTGTTGCCAGACTTGGATGCCGACAAACCCCTCCGTACCTTTTTACATGAGACGCTATTCTTGGCAAGAAAAGTAGTGGCCCGTAATTGGATGCAGACCCTGCCCCCTACAGTTCAGTGCTGGAAAAAGGCGGTTAACGATGCTCTCCCATATAAAAAACTGATTTATGTACATAGAGGGTGTCCGCTAAAGTATGAGAAGGTCTGGGACAGATGGATGGCGGATGGTGAAACGTGTACCTGACATGTTGATTTTTTGTTTTTGTTGTATACCGGCTCTACTTTCACTGCTGTTATTATCTTTGTGACACACAGATGCTTCACTGTGTTCATGTATGTACTATTATATTGGCCATACTGGCTTATGTTGATTTATGTACCATGCATACTTTTCAATAAAGTTGGTTTCCAATTAAAAAAGTAGTTGGATCAATGTGCGTTATAATTAATCGAAATTAGTCGATTAATCGATTTTTAAAAAAAATCGATTAATCGAACATGAAAATTTTAATCAGTAACAGCCCTAATATATATCTATATATATCTATATATTTATATATTTTATGCGCTTCCAAATATAACCTAATTGTACACACAAATACATATATACATACACACACACACACACACACACACACACAGTATCTCACAAAAGCGAGTACACCCCTCACATTTTTGTAAATATTTTATTATATCTTTTCATGTGACAACACTAAAGAAATGACACTTTGCTACAATGTAAAGTAGTGAGTGTACAGCTTGTATAACAGTGTAAATTTGCTGTCCCCTCAAAATAACTCAACACACAGCCATTAATGTCTAAACCACTGGCAACAAAAGTGAGTACACCCCTAAATGAAAATGTCCAAACTGGGCCAGATTAGACATTTTCCCCTCCGGGTGTCATGTGACTCAGTGTTACAAGGTCTCAGGTGTGAATGGGAAGCAGGTGTGTTTAATTTGGTGTTAATCGCTCTCACTCTCTCATACTGGTCATTGGAAGTTGAAAAAAAGAAATGTTACTCTACAGAAAGATCGCCAAGGCTATAAGAAGATTGTCAAGACCCTGAAACTGATCTGCAGCATGATGGTGAAGACCATACAGCAGTTTAACAGGACAGATTCCAATCAGAACAGGCCTCACCATGGTCGACCAAAGAAGTTGAGTGCACGCGCTCAGCATCATATCCAGTGGTTGTCTTTGGGAAATAGATGCATGAGTGTTGCCAGCATTGCTGCAGAGGTTGAAGGAGTGGGGGGTCAGCCTGTCAGTGCTCAGATCATATGCCGCACACTGCATCAAATTGGTCTGCTAGGCTGTCGTCTCAGAAGGAAGCCTCTCCTAAAGATGATACACAAGAAATCCCGCAGTTTGCTGAAGACAAGCAGACTAAGGACATGGATTACTGGAACCATGTCCTGTGGTCTGATGAGACCAAGATAAACTTATTTGATTCAGATGGTGTCAAGGGTGTGTGGCGGCAAACAGGTGAGGAGTACAAAGACAAGTGTGTCTTGCCTACAGTCAAGTAGGGCTGCAACGGATCGGCGCTGATCCGTGATGCGAACGGGTCACCCTGTTCGGATCGGATCACCACTCAATCCGCGGAGCGACCCCGCGGCCTCAGCCTTAGGAAAGGCCGCGGCTTCAGCCTAGCTCCGGAGCCGCGGCCATCTTGGTACACCCGGCGGCGGCTGCCTTGTGCGCACTGACGTCATAACCCCTCGCTGCTCGTGGATCTGAACTGGCCGGCGGGAGAGACTAAAGTAAGTGGGGGAGATGCCCATTACAGTGGGGAGATTGTGGATATTACAGGGGGAGATTGTGGATGTTACTGGGGGAGATTGTGGATGTTACTGGGGGAGATTGTGGATATTACTGGGGGAGATTGTGGATATTACTGGGGGAGATTGTGGATATTACTGGGGGAGATTGTGGATATTACTGGGGGAGATTGTGGATATTACTGGGGGAGATTGTGGATATTACAGGGGGAGATTGTGGATATTACAGTGGGGGGGATGACGTGGATATAAGTATTTTTTTTATTTTTTTTGCCGATCCGAAAATGATCCGATCCGTGGCTCTGATCCGAGGATCGATCCGATCCATGAGTTTTTTGATCTGTTGCACCCCTACAGTCAAGCATTGTGGTGGCAAGCCAGCACTGGGGAGCTACAGTTCATTGAGGGAACCATGAATGCTAACATGTACTGTGACATACTGAAGCAGAGCATGATCCCCCTCCCCTCGGGGACTGGGCTGCACGGCAGTATTCCAACATGATAACGACCCCAACCACACCTCCAAGGTGACCACTGCCTTGCTAAAGAAGCTGGGGGTAAAGGTGATTAACTGGCCAAGCAGGTCTCCAGACCTAAACACTATTGAGCATCTGTGGGGCATCCTCAAACAGAAGGTGGAGCAGCGCAAGGACTCCAACATCCACAAGCTCTGATGTTGTCATGGAGGAGTGGAAGGGGACTCCAGTGGCAACTTACGAATCTCTGGTGAACTCCATGCCCAAGAGGGTTAAGGCAGTGCTGGAAAAATAGGATTTCTAAAACAGCTTACCTGTAAAACAAGAAAGCTGCCAATTCTGATACCCTCCTAGCGGAGGATATGGCAACCAGAAAAATACCAATTTTCTTGTCAAAAGGACCAAGGGAATGTGACGTATTGGTTCAAAAGGCTGCCTTTGTAAAACAGACAAGACTAAAATTCAAATCTCACGGGCACGAGGGAGATTTAATTGGTTGATTCAGGCGCATTACCCCTTGAATAAAAGCCTGGACCAAGGAATGTGAGGCAAGCGGCCTTTGGAAAAACACTGATATGGCCGAGACCTGACCCTTGACGGTACTTAAGGCCAGCTTCATTTCCACCCCCAATTGTAGAAAGGCAAGGATTCTACCAATGACATATTTCCGAGGGTGCCAACCCTTGGATTCATACCAGGAAACATATGCCTTCCAGATTCTGTAATAAATGAGCCTGGAGGCTGGCTTCCTATTGTTAACCAGGGTGGAGAAGACTGAACCTGAGAGCCCTTGACTCTTTAAGACGTAGGTTTCAACAGCCAAACCGTCAAATTTAGACTTTGTAAGGAGGGATGGAAGGAATACTGGACCCTGCGAGAGCAGGTCCCGACGCAGCGGGAGGACCCATGGGTCCCCAACTGCCATTCTCATGATCTCTGTATACCAGTGTCTTCTGGGCCATGAGGACCACTAGCTGCCTCTCCACCTTGACTCTGCAAAGAAGTTGCGGTAGAAGCTGAACCAGAGGGAACGCATAGATCAGTGAAAACTGATCCCAAGGGATTACCAACGCATCCGTCCCGCATGCGAGTGGGTCCCTTGTCCTTGCCTGCCAATTCTCCACTCCTGGAATGAAGACCGCAGATAGGCAGGGTACATGACTCTCTGTCCAAACCAGAATATGGTTCACTTCCCTCTGGGCGGCAAGACTTCTGGTGCCCCCTTGGTGATTGATATCAGCCCCTGCTGTGGCACTGTCGGATTGTATTCTGACAGGACAATCGGAGAGGACGTACAAAGATCCCGCTCTCTAACATCAAGACAACAGCAGCCTCCGGGAATGAGCGGATGATGGATTAATCAGAAAAGCCCCATTACATTGCTCGTTTGTGAGTGCATTTCCTAATTTTTATGCAACTTTTAATAAAGTATTCTCATTGCTACGCTTAGAAGGCCCCGCTTTTTTTTCTCTTTTGCTACATTTCAGATTCTCTTCGATCTGCAAGCTGGCAGCCATCTCTGCGGAAAGCTAGTTTTTGAGTTATATGGACTATTTGTCATGGACAAAATAATAAAGGGATTTTTATAACAGCTTACCTGTAAAATCCTTTTCTTGGAGTACATCACGGGACACAGAGCGACTTAGTCATTACTAATGGGTTATATAGATTACCTTCAGGTGTTGGGACTGGCCAATTCCAAACCGGAAGTACCCTCCCCTATATAAGCCCCTCCCATCCGGGAGCACCTCAGTTTTGTAGCCAAGCAATAAGTGTCCCAAAAAGAGGGGTGGGAGCTCTGTGTCCCGTGATGTACTCCAAGAAAAGGATTTTACAGGTAAGCTGTTATAAAAATCCCTTTTTCTTTTTCGTACATCACGGGACACAGAGCGACTTAGTCATTACTAATGGGACGTCCCAAAGCAATGCCAAATGAGGGGAGGGATACATAAGCTGGGCGCCATCAGGCATGAGGCTCTTTTGCGGCCTGCAACACACTGCGCCCAAAGGCGACATCCTCCTGACTTCTGACGTCTACCTGGTAGAATCTAGTAAACGTGTGTACTGAAGACCATGTTGCGGCCTTACAGATTTGAGCCAGAGAGGCCTGGTGATGCACTGCCCATGAAGTTCCAACTGCTCTCGTGGAGTGCGCCCTAACTTTGAACGGAGGCGGTCTCCTTTTGAAGCCATAGGCTTGCATAATGACCTGTCGAATCCACTTGGCTAAAGTAGATTTTGCCGCTGCCTGACCCTTTCTGGGGCCTTCCGGCAGAATAAACAAAGTATCCGTTCTGCGAATCTGAGCAGTGGCTTTTAGATAAGCTTTAACTGCTCTTACTACATCCAAAGAATGTAATAATTTTTCCTCTACTGAACTAGGTTTGGGGAAAAAAGAAGGAAGAACCACATCTTGGTTCAAATGAAACCTCGATACCACCTTAGGAAGAAAGGCTGGATGAGGACGTAACACTACTCTGTCCTTATGGATAACCAGATATGGCTCCCTACAGGACATAGCGGCTAATTCCGACACTCTTTTAGCCGAACAAATGGCTACTAGAAAAATCAATTTCCTGGTGAGAAGAACCAGGGAAATATGCTGTAATGGTTCAAATGGTTGTTTCTGTAGAACCGACAGAACCAGGTTTAAGTCCCATGGACATATGGGAATATTAACCGGAGGGCTAATACGCATCACTCCTTGTATAAAGGCTTTGACTAGTGAATGCGAAGCCAAGGGCCTCTGAAAAAATATTGACAAGGCCGAAATCTGACCCTTGATAGTACTCAAGGCAAACTTCCTATCTACAGCCCACTGTAGGAAGTCCAGAATCCTACCTATTACGTACTTACGTGGATGCCATTTCTTGGCCTCACACCACGCGATGTACGCCTTTCAGATTCTATAGTAGATCTGCCTGGATACCGGCTTCCTGGCATTGATCATGGTAGATACCACAGGATTAGAGAGACCTCTCTTTTTTAGAATGTGGGCTTCAATAGCCAGGCCGTCAAACCTAGGGCTGGTAAGGAAGGGTGGTATATCGGTCCTTGCGAAAGCAGGTCCGGACGATGTGGGAGGGTCCAAGGACTCCCCACAGACATTTTTACAATCTCCGCGTACCATGCTCTTCGGGGCCACGCTGGAGCCACCAGAATCACTGGTTTCTTTTCTACCCTGATTCTGCGGAGTAATCGAGGTAACAATTGTGGTGGTGGGAATGCATATATCAGCTTGAACTGATCCCAAGGGAACACTAGGGCATCCGAGCCGCAAGCTAGGGGATCCCTTGTCCAAGAGACAAACCTGTCCACCTTTGCGTTGAATCTGAATGCTAGCAGATCTACATCCGGTGTTCCCCACCGCTGACATATTGTCCGGAAAACCTCGGGGTGAAGGGACCATTCCCCTGGGCATAATTGTTGGCGACTTAGAAAGTCCGCCTTCCAATTCTCCACTCCTGGAATGAATACCGCAGATATGGCTGGGACATATCTTTCTGCCCATTTCAGGATGCAATTTACTTCCCTCTGGGCTGCACGACTCCTGGTGCCACCCTGATGATTGATATATGCCACTGCCATGGCATTGTCCGATTGAATTCTGACAGGGGACCCTTGGAGTTTGGATGTCCATGCTACTAGGGCATACCGGGCTGCTCGTATCTCTAAGAGATTGATGGTCAGGGCCTTTTCTGCATCCGACCATCTGCCCTGGAGAGACCATTGCTCCAGTACTGCTCCCCAGCCTATAAGGCTGGCATCTGTAGTGACCACCTTCCAAGAAATCGGACTGAAGGATTTCCCTTTTTCCAGATTCTGGGGAACCAACCACCAATGGAGGCTCTTGCGAACGGAAGGGGACAAGGACATTGGTAAGTCTAGGGCCTGAACTTTTTTGTTCCAGGCTGACAGTATAGCCCTTTGCAAATTCCTTGAATGGAATTGACCGTAGGGTACTGCTTCGAATGATGCCACCATTTTTCCCAGCAGCCTCATGCACAGGCGTATGGATGGCTGTCTTTTTGTACCCACTAGGTGGATCAAATCTCTCAAAGACGACACCTTTTCTTGAGGCAAGAAAATTTTTCTCTGGTCTGAATCCAGCCTTGGCCCCAAGTATTCCAGACTTTTGACTGGTTTTAGGGCTGACTTGTCTCGGTTGATAATCCAACCGTGAGATTCCAGATACTCGATTGTCTCGTGAACAACCACTTCTAGTTTTTCCACTGAGTGGTCTATCAGCAACAAGTCGTCTAGATATGCCATTATCGTTACACCTCGTGTTCTTAAATTGGCCAATAATGGGGCCAGAATTTTTGTGAACACGCGTGGTGCTGTGGCCAGACCGAAGGGTAAGGCTCTGAACTGAAAATGGCGCCCTTCTACTGCAAAGCGTAGAAATTTTTGGTGGACTGGAAAGATGGGAATGTGCAAATAAGCATCTTTGATGTCGATCGAGGCCAACCATTCCTCCCCTTGTAGGGCAGTGGCCACCGATCGGATCGACTCCATCCGGAAAGTCCTGATATGTAGGAATTTGTTTAGCCCTTTTAGATTTAATATGGGCCTCACGTCCCCGTTTGGCTTCGGGACTGTAAAGAGGTTTGAGTAAAACCCGAACCCCCATTCTTCTAGGGGGACCTCCATAATTACTGCTTGGAGCAATAGTTGTTCTAGTGCCAACAGGAGGGATCCTCTCTTCCGGGGATCCCTTGGCACGTTCGACCTTATAAAATGGGAAGGAGGGGAGTCTTTTAACTCCAATTTGTATCCCAGACTTACTGCGGAGAGCACCCATCTGTCTCTGATCGTGTCCCGCCAGGTCTCTGCGAACAACTGAAGTCTTCCCCCCACCCGATTGAGTGGGGGCAACCCTTCATGCATTTGACTTTGGGGGAGGTTTTGTACCTCTCCTGACCCAGGGCTTCTTGTTACCCTGCGATTGTCCCTGATTTTTACCCCCGGGATTTGACCGAGGAGGCCGTCGGAACTGTTTCACAGCCGATGTCCTAGGGACTGGAGAAGCAGGCCTCTTAAAAGAGGGACCTCTAACTCTGTTTTTAACCGGCAAGAGTGTACTTTTACCGCTGGAAATTTTCTGGATATATCTGTCCAGGTCTTCCCCGAATAAGCGTTCACCATGAAATGGGAAGCTGACCAGCAATTTTTTACAGGGGGCTTCAGCAGACCAGTTTTTGAGCCATAGAAGCCTGCGCATATGTACTACAGACAGCGTAAGGCGGGAGGCCTGATGGATTGAATCCTTTATAGCGTCAACCGCAAAGCATAAGGCCCTAGGTAGATCAGCTAGGGCAAGGGCCTGCTGATCTGGCAAGTCCCTTAAGACCTGTTTCAACTGATCCTTCACTGCTTGGCAGACCCCAATAGCTGCCACTGCTGGTTGTGTCACCAAGCCTGCTGTAGCAAAAGCAGATTTTAATAAGGACTCCAATTTTTTATCTATTGGGTCCTTGAACATTTGGACATTATCCACTGGACATGTCAGTGATTTATTCACACAAGAGATGGCTGCGTCCACTGTAGGGACCCTCCATTTTTTGATGAACTTATCCTCCATGGGATAGACCACCTGAAATCTCTTGGGAGGAGTAAATATTTTATCAGGATGTTCCCAATCCTGGTAAATGAGCCCTTCCAGTAAAGGATGGATTGGAAAGGAACAAACAGTCTGGGGAGCTTTTAGCGACCCCAACGAGGAGACAGAAGTGGATGATGGCTCCGCAAGGGGCATTTTAAATGCTGATCGGACCATGTTAGTCAGGGACTGAACCCATAATCTTTCAGCATGTGATGCTGAGAATGGCTCTTCCACTGTTGATTCCTCTACAACAGAATCAACCTCATCCTGATCCCCTTCAGGTAGGTCGTTCCCTGTATGGGACTGTTGCTCTGCTAACAGGTACTCTGAGGGAGGAGACGGAGATCGGGCGCGCTTTCCCTCTGACAGGGAAGCAGCGATCAATGTTGACAATCTCTCTTCCAGCCCTCCCAGAGCTGAGGAAAAAACCTCCTCTGTTACATAGACAGGAGCAGGTGAACTGAGGACAGCCACAGTACCAGGTACTCCTGAGGGTGCTCTACGGTCACTAACCTCTGATTCTTCAGGGGAGATTGGTGCAGCCGAAGCATGCCCAAGATCCTCAGAGCCCGATGGAGACCCCCTATGCTTCCTGGGATTTTTAGTCCCGGAGTTTTTAGACGGCATATTCCTAAGCCCAAAGCTGAGGTATTCCAGCCGAAATACACCACTTACTGACAATAGTCTAGCACAATTGCTGCTATAAAAACAGTTGGTGTCTACTAATGTGCCTTTCTATGGGGATGCCTGCATCAACCGCTTGCTGTATGCCTTTTTTAAATGTTGCCAGCTCTGTCTCTGCACTCCATAGCCAGCTCACAACACATAATTGTGCCTTTTAACATGCTGGGACGCCCGCACATGCGCAGAAGCGCTGCGGCGCGCACAGAGCGTCATCCCCCAAGCTCCGCCCCCTTTTCCAGCTCACCTCTATATATAGAGGCGCGTGCGCCTTCGGCGCTCTTTTTTGAAAAAGGAAACTAGGGACAGGAGACAGGGCCCTTTTGCCGCAGGCCAGGGGATGGACGAGCATTGCAACATGGCAGAGGAAGCAGTTTCCCACAAGAGAACTCACCATCTGCCTGGACTTGACTCTGATGAAAAGAAAAAGTCCACATGACAAGAAACGTTCCACAGCGGCCTCTAGTGGATTAACACAGGTACCGCGATCTGTCTATTTTATTTTTATTTTTTTTCTTGACCACTATTAAAATTATTACATTTTTTTAGTAGTTACAGGCATGCACAGATATTTAGCGGGAATACCGTTAGGTAACAGGCAGAAAGACATATTAGGCTTGGGGGTCCCCTAATAGAACCAAGTTCCTGGGGGGCCCCCACTTACCTTTTCCCCGCCGCAGGACTCTGTTTGGTCCACAGAAGCCCAAACTTCACCTCTCATGGCAGGCATTGTAATTAAACCTTCAGGGACCGGGTTCCCAAGGATTCCACTCCCCTGGACCTGTATAGCACCCTGCACAGAAAGCATCTTAGTCGTGGGTATGACCAGAGCTCTGGATCCCAGGGTCCAGCTCTCCTAAGAGAAGCATTACAGGCAAAACCTTGCTCTTCTCTGCAAGGCCCGGGTACCGACCGTTTAGCTATGAAGCTTTTTTGGTTGGATCCGGAATAGCTTACTGAGGCCCAAAAGAACCTGTACGCAAGCTCAGTGAAAAACACATGTTACTTCTTGGCCAACACCTTAGACACTGGCAAAAAACTGAGGTGCTCCCGGATGGGAGGGGCTTATATAGGGGAGGGTACTTCCGGTTTGGAAGTTGCCAGTGCCAGCACCTAAAGGTAGACTATATAACCCACATAGTAATGACTATGCCGCTCTGTGTCCCGTGATGTACGAGAAAGAAAAGCTGTTCTAATAATGGATGGACCAGGAAGATATATGAAACCTGTGGGGAGCTTACAGACCCCAGGGAGGAAACAGAGGTTCCGGCCGTCTCAGCGGAGGGCAACTTATACGTGGCACAAATGGCCCCTGTAAAAGATTGCACCTGCAACTTCAGAACTTGTGAGGCTGAAAAAAAATCCTCTAAATCCCCTGATTTGTCAGATTGCTCTTGTCCCCTGATGGTGATTCTTCATCATCAGACTATTGATCCTCTGATTGAGGATCTAGAGCAGGAGAAGGGGACCTACCCCGCTTTCTGCTCCTCTGTGAGGATGCTGTAATTAAAGTAGCTAACCTCTCCTTAAAACCAACTAATGCTGATGCAAAAGCGTATGTGAAGCTGCAATGCCTGACAGGGCTAATGGCTCATCCTGAGCGGCCATCTCAGGTCTCCGACATCTTTGCGTCACTCTTTCTTGCCCCTGAACCCTCTTTTTGGGAAGGCATAGTCCTAAGCACAAAAAAAGCAGAGGTACTAAAATAAATAAATGCATTCACTGCTGAGCTTTAGTCCAGCAACTAAGTGCTGCCAATACCGCACAGCCTGAGGCTGAGTAGGTGTCTTATACAGTATGCCTGAATCCAAAAACACAGAGAAAGCTTACATGCCACCAAACCGCTGCTGTGTCCCTCTGCATGCAGAGCCCTTGGCGTCTGAAGCATTTATCAGTTAGCCTTGCGCCTGTGCTGTAAGCTGACGTGCATGTCTGAATCCACATGCACGTCGGCGGCAACTACGCCCCCCTCCCTCTCCGCCGTCCCAGCCGCCTGTGTAGGATAAAACATGTCTACTGCTTGCGCAATAGGAGACGGTGGCGAGCGGGGGGGAGAAAGTTAAGGACCAAATTCAGGGGGGGAGGGGGGGCTGCCGTGGAACATGCAGACGGCGAGGGACCCCCCTTTATGTAACTGTGGCAGAGCCTGAAGCGGAGGGAGTGAGCTGATCCACAGACCTGCTGACACTGAGCCTTACACTGAAGAACATGGTAAGAAAGCACCAGGTATGTCTTTTACACCCTCTAGTGGTGGAAAACATGCAAGACATGCAACTACTCACAGAAGAAAACCTTAAGAGCACCATAAGATGTTCTCAGGATTATCTTCACTTACCTTATCCCGCCGCAGGATACTGCTGAAAACCAGAGAGACCCAAACTTCACCCATCACGGCGGGTCGTGTCATGGCAGACATTCAGGGCTCTGGGTCCCCATTAAAGAGGGCCTCTTCCTTGGGCCTGTATAGCACCTGGACAGAAAACCGTTGGACATTTAGATATGTGTGCAAAGTGCTGGGTCCCAGGGTCCAGTCCTGCAAGAGAGACATTACAGGCAAAACCTCGTTCTTCCACAAGGCCCGAGTACCATCCATTTTTGGCCTTTTGGCACTTTAGACGGATCCGGTTGCGTAGCTCCTTGACCCCCGCAGGGATCCTCTTAGCACATCTTTAACCGTGACCAGCACCTTAGACACTGGCGAAAAAACTGAGGTACTCCCTGTATGGGAGGGGTTATATAGAGGGGGACTTCCTGTCTTGGGTGTGCCAGTGTCCAATCACCTGATGATGGAACATAACCCATTTAGTTATTATTAAGGCTCTGTGTCCTGTGATGTACGAAAAATAAATAATGGTGGCCACATAAAATATTGACACTTTGGGCAAATTCACACTGTTATTACAAGCTTATTCAGTCACTACTTTACATTGTAGCAAAGCGTAATTTCTTCAGTTTTGTCACATGAAAAGATATACTTAAATATTTACAAAAATGTGAGGGGTGTACTCACTTTTGTTTGATACTGATAGATATATATATATATATATATATATATATATACACACACACACACACACACACACACCAAACACCATTTGCCAATGTTGGAAAGTATTAAACTTGTTATTCGGCCACTGAATTCCATTTCTTAAATAGAAGCTAGCTTTTAATATTAATTAAAAGCACCAGAAGCAAAGACGGCTCTTGACAGGATCACAATATGTTAAAAGCTAAAGATGCTAATTATTGGCAAGATTAGACTACTGCAATAAAAAACTGCTGATAGAAAAGTCTCATCACCAACCAGCAGACTTCAACATATAAGAGTAGCATGCATTTATATGCAAGTGCCAAATGCCTGATATAAGAGTAAATCTGCCACAGACCATGCCACATATGCCCACACCAAAGCTGGATCAGGCACACAGGTCTGAATATTTATGAGCATTTTGTGTCCATGTGAAATTGTTTCAGAAGGGCAACCTGCTACATGCTTTGACCGCCCAGAGCCAAAGAAGACAGAAGTATCTGTGATAGGAAGGCAGACATTTCAAGGGCAAATACATCCCTGAGGTAAGACCAACAATGTCTTAACGGAACGATCACATTTAAGTGGAACTGGCCTTTAAGATAAGTCAAGATTTTGTGATCATGTTGATATGAAAGTCTCAGTTCCTATGGTCAGAGGTTCTTATCAATGAAAAGCATGCATACCAAGACAATGTTCATTTCCTGGACAATCTTTTCCACGTTTCCCTAATATTTTACATGATATAATATAAATAAATATATATCTATGCTTTTTTTTTTTTTTATGTTTTTGTTTTAAATATGTAGTACATTTATCGGTAGTTGCTTTTAAGCTACTAATATGAAGAAAAGGCAGCCAAAGGAAACTAACCATGTTATTTTTAATACGTTAATAGCTAGAGGAAAACCTTTCCCTTGCCATTATAAGAGATATCACCTTGTACAAGTAAGGTGAAAGTTGCCTTAGCATTTCTAACACTCAAGTCATTCCAAAATAACATATACTGTAATGCTCACAGACAGATATTCCAAAACCTATTAACTTATCACACAATTTCAGGTCACGTTCATCTTCCAGTAAATATTTGGGTCTTAACTCCTTGAGGACGGCAACATTACTAATGGAAAGCAGTGCAATCCCAAGTAGTATACTCTCTACACCAAAGGGGTTAATATAATGTCTTCTTGCACACTACATGCTACAGCTTGTTTAATTTGTTTCAAAGCTTGTACACATCAAAAATGACTATGAAACCTACTTGTTTTATTCCCTTGGTTCTGATGTACTTTATTGATTTCAGTGGAAGCGTACAGATGATGGAAGTATCTCTGACTTCACCAAACTGTGCTAACAAAATATCTCTGTCAAAAGACAGCGCTTTTCATCATTCCTATTTGAAACTGTCAAACACGTTTCTTCACTTTGCTGCATCCTTTTCATTTGAACATCTATAATGTAGTCATCTTAATAGCTCTGCTTTGACTAACTGAATTAAAAGTTATACTAATACACAGGGCTTTTATGATATTCCTATAATACATGTACTGAAACTTTTTTGTT
Source organism: Rana muscosa (assembly GCA_029206835.1). Lineage (NCBI taxonomy): Eukaryota > Metazoa > Chordata > Amphibia > Anura > Ranidae > Rana > Rana muscosa. The sequence continues at coordinate 686,788,918 of CM055118.1, read as the reverse complement.
AGTTCTTACAGTTTACACTTTTGGAAATCTACCTTCCCTCCCACGCAAACATTTACTCAAAAAACCTTAAGTGTCACTAAAGGCAAAACTTTTCATTTTTGAATAGACTAAGGGAGGGTTATAACCAGTCAGTTTTTTTATTTTATTGCCCCATTGGGGAGATTTCCCTTCAATTTCTGCCCCGTAGTGAAAACAGTAAGTAGGAGGAAATCTCTCCAAATAGGGGCAATCCCTAGGTGTCAATAAGGTCACCAGAACTAGTGTCTGCTTTGGAAGATTTACCCTCTATTACTGTTATGATGTCAAACCCAAAATGTGGGATTTTCTTTTACTTTAGCGTTGGGGGATATTGGTAAACAGGACAAATAGAGGGGGATAATCGCCCTAATGAAGACACAGACAGTAATAAAAGAGTTCTAGCCTCTCTCCAATCTATTAAAAAAAAAAAAAAAATGCCTTTAGTGATGCTTTAAAGAAGGCCTCAGCCCAAAAATACTGGCATCTATAAAGGCCACAGAGACTGGTTCAGTGCATGATGTGGGATGGGGTTCACTTGCCATCCAGAGTTTACTGATTTATCAGTTTAATGGTTTCTGTCCCCATGCTTTGGAAGAGAGACTTCCAGGCTGTTTAGCGATAAACAGGGGGTTAACCCCTTCATCTCCCACCTGGTGCAGAATAGCTGCTTTTTCATGAGAAAATGCCAATCTCTGAGATATAGGCAGCCTGAGACAGAGACACAGGAGTCCTGCTGCTTCCATGTGAGACACAAAACATTTTTAAATGGCTTTTAAGCTTTGTTGTATGTTGTACCCGAGTTGGTGAAGTGTTGTGCCTTTTCTTCTGAGAAAGAGTAGCAACGAAACCCTTAAAACAGATTATCAAGATAAACATTCCAAAAAAATAACTTTCTGCAAAAGACAACTATGACTACTTTCCTTTCTGACAGGGGAGAATCCTAACTTTGCGGTCTTCAAAAGTTATATTTAGCCTCCAATACCTCCATATATGTTGAATGCTAGCATCCCCCAGCTTGCATATTGGTTCCATTTGCCAATCCATTGAAGGCAAAGGAAGGAGCCACAGTGCATAGCAGGGAACTGGGCATCTGTGTTGCATGCTAAAGATTCTTAAAGCTCTCAAAGAGAGTAAAGTTAGGACTTGATACCTTTTGGAATAGAAGTAGTATGCTCTTTTCGCAAGGATTTTTTTTTAAATTCACTTAATGCCTGAAACATACTATTCTGTGTGTCTAATGCCGCGTACACACGATCGATTTTTTCGACGGTTAAAACACCGTCGAGAAAATCGACGTGAAAAACGAGGAACAGCTTGTTCCCCTCACACACGGCCGTTTTAAATGACTTTTTTTTGGTCGAAAAAAAACGACCGTGTGTGGGCTCCCCGGCAGTGTTTCCCTATGGGAAAACTGCCGCGGAAAAAAAGACGGGAATCACGACGAGAAAAATTAGAGCATGTTCTAATTTTTCTTGTCGTGATTAATGCCGTTTTTCCCGTCGGGAAAAATGACAAAAAGCCCACAGACGATCGTTTTTCTCGTCCAAAGGAAAAAATATAATTTTTCCAGACGGGAAAAATGATCGTGTGTACGCGGCATAATTCCTCATGTGAGCACTCCGGAATTTAATGTGGATTCCTACAGCACACAGCATAACTAAACTATGAAAAACAAAACAACTCAATAATTGCAAAAAAAAAAAAAACATTTTATGGTTTCTCAAGTCCCTTTTAAAAAACGCATTCAAAAATTGGATTTTTTTTTTTTCTTTACATATGGACATAAGGAAAATAACCTTAGCGTTCATAATGCAATAAAACCTAAAAAGAATAAAAATAATAGCCTAAATAGCTCACCATTTTATTTAATAGTGGGTGCTGAATTCAAAGTCAAAAACACTTAAAACAAAGGTAGAATGTGTGTAAATGGTGGGCTCTAACTTAAAATAGAAGGGATTTTATTCATGGGACTAGAAAGAAAAAATACAGGATGACTAATCAGATCCCAAATAATAAAAATCTGACAATAACGTTACAATATCAACTAAACAATTTTTAAATTATAATTCATCTAATTATATAATTTACGAAAAAGAAGATATAATCTTCATGTAAATACACAACCTTATATATCACAATATAGATTAAATAACACATGCATTACCCCCATGGCAGTGGCGCCAGGATTCCAAAGAGAGAGATCCTCCATAAACTATAGCCAAGTATTTAATTATTCAGCAAGTTTCAAGGTCCAAATCTTCTTAATAATGCATCAACAAGAAGTGTAACTGTAAAATAATTCATAGAATATACCCCATGCAGTTGCAAAATAAAAAAACAATCACGGCAGGGAGAATGTATATTGATTTTTTAATCATAAGCTCGGTCTGAACTGCCCAGCTTTTTGGCAAGTTTACGTTAAGGCTCGATTCCAGCAAAGCAATGAATAAAGCTTATCATAAGAATCTGTTCTAAAGGAACACTTAATATATAATGTTAATTTAAAGCCCAACTGCAGATGAATCAAAAAGTATCCCCTGCAGTGGAGCTGTGCTTGCACTGCAAGGGTTAATTGTGTAGGTTTATGGGAACAATAAAAAGGAAATATACTTACCCGATCTTCAGCACTTACCCGATCTTCTGCACCCCAACGTTCTAGCAGTCTAGGATCCTGACATCATCAAGAACAGAGCAGGGTCCATATCCCTACTATGGACGTGAAGACACAGAAGGACAGTCCAGAGCCAGATTGCTGGAGAGCACAGTATGCTGGGTGAGCGGAGAATCCAGTAAGTAAAATGATTTCTCCTTTCCCTTGGACACAAGCTATTAACCATTGCAGTGTTGGCACAGCCCCACTGCAAGGGATAATAATTTTTTCTCTCTGGGGTTGGGCTTTAAAATCTATCCAGGGCAAAAAATCTTATTGGCTTTTATCACCCCCATCTTGTGGGGATGTCAGGTACCACCAAGCTGTTCGGCATAAGTACCCTTCTAATGCCCATTTACGCTCTGGGCACCACTTGAATTCTTGTTAGTGGAACATTACTCTGATGTGTCACTTTGCCATGGCTCAAGGGTTTTTTTCACGTTGGAAAGATCAAGCCTACCTGAAGCCTGGAGACATACTGATATGCTTGCATCTGTTTTGGCCTAGCATTTAATATGCATGTACAGTATGTTCCCTATGCCACCTGTCACCTAAAGCTGGCCATACACTGACTGAAATTTAGCCTTTCCAGAAGAAACTAGCTGAATTTCAAGCAGTGGGTAGCCATCCCATCTCAACATAAGCCAATTATTTATTAGACTTCTGCAGGAGCTGCAGCCATTGATTAGTGTATGCTGACAGTGGCAGGTGCCGGTGTCAGAACATAAAGTCTTGGCAGGGGTGGAATCCTCCATCCATCTTGGGGGGAAAAAAAACTATGTGTATTTTTAAATACTGTCTGTAAAAATACATTAATTCCTTCCTCAAGACCAAAAAGGGAAGGAGGGGGGGGGGGTAGGTAGGTCAGCACTGAATGTCTTACGCTTTCTTGCATTACACAGTCTAACACTAGGGCTTGCTTACAGGAGAAAAAAAAAGACATGAATATTCTCATCAGTTTCTGCTATTCCGGGAGAGGGAGATAACCAAAAGAGCGGCACTCTAGCACCCACAAGATGCAGGTTTACATTTTCATGCTTTGGGGGAGATACTAAAAATTACAAATAGAGAATGCTTTCTTTTATAACACTTAGGTGGGATATATATGGGGTTCCATTATAATGCCACAGACATTGACGCTGTGAAGGGATGAATACCATAAATAGTGTCTAGGTATTTGAATCAGTGGAGCTTATCCCATTATAAAATCAAACCTATATTTGACTGTACTTGGTGTAGGTTCCACTCATATATATATATATAATATTAATTCATTATAGTTTTTAGGACAAGGTCATTTTATCAACATATATTATGACAAAAAAGAAAAATGTGTCACACTGTTAAGACATCAGGATCAAAATACCCAGGTTGCAGTCATTATTACGGCATTTGTTATTTATCATTAGGATAACTACCAAATGGAAATATTTAATTTACAGACACATTTTAGGTATTCTATATGTGTCTAAGGGGTATTTCACTCCCCACATGCCTCTGCTAGAATATAGTAAAAGAAACAGTTAACATTTGTGGCACTCTGTTATATTGAGAGAACACTATGTTTTCCTTGCACATGTTTTTGCTTCTTGTGTTTGGTCGTTCTATTCTATTACTTTATACTGGAAAGTGCAACTAAAGTGGCTTATTTTAGGTAAACATCAAAAATTCCAAGACATCTACCATGAACTCCATATCTCTTCACTGAGCTCCGATGACAGAACTGAAAGGCTTTTAAATGTTCTCAAACTACTAGGTTTTTTTTGCACTGCATTTTAACCCACATCTTAAACTCGCCTTCCTGAAAATACATTTATTATTGTGAGCTTTTCAATAGGACTAGCAACAGATTTAACTATAGATAAACAAAACTGCCCTATAATAAGACATGAAGCTCTTTTTCAGTTAGGCCTCAGGATGTAAAAAATTCCGCTTTTACAGGCATTCAACTTTTTTTTTTTTCAGTCTCTAATTGCACCTCTTTGTTAGCCTATGTGGCCATGAGTACATAGGCGTTTACAGGCATTTTAGAAGAGGAGCGTTTAGAGACTGAAAAACAAAACAAAAAAACAATCACTTATTCAAGAGAAGAGCATTTGAACAGAAAAAAACTTGGCGCATCTAAACACTAAGGATGAGCTCTAGCGTGTTTGCATAGTACACGTGCAGAGCCCACCAGGAAGTCGGCACCGCGCTGCGCTAATCACAGCCAGGGAGACATTGTCCCGATGCTCGGCTGCAGAGATCGGGAAATGTCTCCCTGGCTGTGATTAGCGCAGCGCTGTGCCGACTTCCTGGCGGGCTCTGCACGTGTACTATGCGAACACGCCAGAGCTCATCCTTACTAAACACCTAGAAAAGCATGTAAAAATAACCCTTCGTGCCCACTGGGCATTTGCTCAGCTCTTTTGAGCACCTTTGCTTCTGGCAGAAAAAAGCAGCTGAAAAAAAATAACATGCCTAAAGCCATGTTTTGCACATGCATTTAGGTACGTTAAGCGCTTAAGCATACATTCATGGCCAGAATAAATTAAAGGAGAAATTCACCTTCGGAACATGTTACACATTCCATCAGTATTTAGGGTAGTACATGTAACATGTTCCAGCTCCTGCTGCCTTCCCCCACACTTGCTGTCACTTTTTGAAAAAAGCACGGGTGTGCGGAGTTTCCTGTGAATGAACAAATTGCAAGCATCATCTGCCACCGCGGTAAAAAGACTTGTAGTTTTAATGGGCTTTGAGTGCACTGATGTGCCTTCTCGTAGTCTATTGACATGTCCTCCCGGCTTACAAACAAAGCCTCTACAGAGGTACAGGCTAAAAAGCCTGAGGACATGTCTGCAGGAGTCCACGTGTGATCTACTGATCGTGGGTACAATGCTTTCCATGCTCCTTTTGGGAAAAAAATAAATGCACATTTTTTTTCTGAAAAAATAAAATAGGATGTGCATTTATTATTTTCTCCATAAAGGTGAACTTACCCCTTAATATACTGGCCAATGGAATAAATGTTTGTCCAAATGCTTAACGCTCCTAGATGTCTGTGCAAAACATAGCTTTAGGTGCATTTTTTTCAGCTGCTTTTTTCCTGCCAGGAGCAAAGGCGTTCAGCGAAACTGGGAAAATATGTATTAAAAACCGGAAACGGGCAATTGTCTCAGAGAAATGACTGCAACTACTTGTTAACAAAGATGGTGTAAACTGAAGCCACTGAAGCACCTGCTTCTAGGTTGCATTCCAACATTACTTGGATGTCTCTGTACTAACAGTTACAGAGCTACATGGCCTGTGTGACTTGTAGATGGTAATCCTGTGGATTCTATCCCTTTGTCACCAGAACACTTGAACTTTTTGGACATGTTTGGACAACTGTGAAGATGTGAGTTCTTGGGTATGTACTACAATAATAAACAAAAATGTATGATATGTTAAACACATATAACCCTACCAATCGATTTTTGGGATGTTGAAGAAAATGTATGACTACATAATGTGGAGTTAGGCTTCAACACAAGATCTAAACGCCATAGGCCCCTTTCACACGGGACGGATCCATGAGGATCCGCACTGTGAACATCCGCTTGCTCAGCGGGGATCGCTCCGTTGATCCCTGCTAAACCGGAGGATGACAGGGCGGTCCCCGCACACTGTGCAGGGACCGCCCTGTCATATCTCCGCTCTCCCCTATGGGGGGGGGATCGGATGAACACGGACCGTCTGTCCATGTTCATCTGATCCGCTCTGCAGACGGATTGAAAAATAGGATTGCGGACACGGAGGAGATCGGGTGTCAGCGGATGTTCATCCGCTGACACCCGCGATCTCATAGGGACCAATGTATGTCCCTTTTTCATCCGTAAACGGACGGATGAAAAAGCAGACATGCGGTCCGCTAGTGTGAAAGGGGCCATACTGATATTTTCCCCTCTGAAGACAGGACATAAAAGCCTAACTCTGTGTACTGTACTGTAGTGCGTTTAGGCCAAGGTGACCCAAATTTAGTAATTACGTTTTTACTGTACTAACAGGTGCACTTGTTGGGTGCACTGTATAAAATGTATTCCGTATGTAGGCTACATACAGGTACTACATACAGTATACAGCTCTGTGTTCTGGCAGTGGGGTGAGAGCTTCCCTCTCAACTTCCAAAACTAGATAGAGTCAGGCTGGGCACTGCTCAGCCATTCATGGGTGGGTAGCTTTGTATTCTAAGAACAAATACACAGCTTTAGCTGGCAAAGGGCTCAGCCAATAGAGGAAGCTTTGTATTCATTCATTGAATACAAACCTTCCCGTTAATGACTAAGCAGCCCTCAACCTGAATTTATTTTACTCTGGGAGCGAGACCAATACTCCCCGTCTGGCTGCGGAACACAGCGCTGTATTCTGTATGTATACATAATGTGGCGTTAATCTTGAACACAGGATCAACACACCATACTGATAGTTTCCATTCTGAACACAGGATCAACACACCATACTGATAGTTTCCATTCTGAACACAGGATCAACACACCATACTGATGTTCCCCCTCTGAACACAGGATTTATACACAATACTGATGCTTTTCCTTGTGAACACAGGATCCACATGCCATACTGATTGTTTCCCTGCCGAGCACAGGCTCTAGGAGCAGAAAGGCAAAACTGTGGATAATTTAGCCACCTTGTGACCAAGACTATTAGCATACTGCATATAATTCTAATGTCTACACAGGATTTGCTCTCTTTTATTGTTACAGCCAAACCACACAAGAGCAGAATCATTCAAAATTGTATATAATGTATGCAAATGTTGAAAGCCAATAGCCATACCTATTAAAGAAAACATACCTATGGTTCATACTAGACTTGTGCACAACGGAAAAATTCGTTCCGTTTCGGTTCGTTTCTTTCCGGTCCTGTTGATTCGTAATCATTCGTAATTTTGCTAGACGGGATTTTTCGTGTTCGGACTCATTCGTATTTTTGCAAGCGACATTTTTCGTTGAATTTTTTGTTGCTTTATAATTCGTACTTTCGGTAGAGTACGTTGTTTTTCGTTGATTCTGGACACAACTCCTACTTTCGTAACTTTTTTTGGGTTCGTACTTTCGGTAGAGTACGTTGTTTTTCGTTGATTCTGGACACAACTCCTACTTTCGTAACTTTTTTTGGGTTCGTTGATACGTAATTTTCCGTGTCTCTCTCACAACGACGCTGCCTATTATGCCTAATGTGCTTCGAATGGATTTGTACTTTTCTAAATACATTGCGGTTATTTGTAACGATTCGAAATCTTGTATTTTACTTTCGTTTTTAACATGCGGCTATAGGCTCCGCCCCTGTACACCATTTTCAGAGGGTTCAGCACGGTGAGGGAGAAGCAGAGAGCAGAGCAGAGTGAGTGTTATTGTGCTTCGAATGGATTCGAAATCTCGTATTTTACTTTCGTTTTTTACATGAGGCTATAACCTCCGCCCCTGTACACCATTTTGAGAGGGAGTTCAGCACGGTGTGGGAGAAGCAGAGAGCAGAGCGAGTGTTATTGTGCTTCGTATGGATTCGTACATTCGTAACTTTTTCATAACGAATTATGCCGAAGACATTCGGGCATTCGCTATTTGCGGTATAATTTATTTCGGATTCGGTCTTATTCGTAATTGCTTTGTTCGGAAATTCGAATGCTTCCGAATGTCCGAAAGTTGCTAAATTCGGACGAATTTCAATTCGTTACGAAACGAATTGCACAAGCCTAGTTCATACCCCACATTCTCACTGCTGTCAGTGCAGGTTTAACAAGGCTTTCCATGTCAGCACTCATAAATAAAATTGAATACATTTATAAGTGTTCATTTCAATATGAAGCAGTACTGCTTTTACCAATTAGGGTGCTTTCACACTATGTCGCCCCGAGCGTCGGCGGTAAAAATAGGATTTTTATAACAGCTTACCTGTAAAATCCTTTTCTTGGAGTACATCACGGGACACAGAGCGGCATAGTCATTACTATGTGGGTTATATAGTTTACCTTCAGGTGCTGGCACTGGCAACTTCCAAAACCGGAAGTACCCTCCCCTATATAAGCCCCTCCCATCCAGGAGCACCTCAGTTTTGTAGCAAAGCAATAAGTGTCCCCAAAAGAGGGGTGGGAGCTCTGTGTCCCGTGATGTACTCCAAGAAAAGGATTTTACAGGTAAGCTGTTATAAAAATCCTATTTTCTTTCTCGTACATCACGGGACACAGAGCGGCATAGTCATTACTATGTGGGATGTCCTAAAGCAATGCCCAATGAGGGGGGGGATACACCATACATAAGCTGGGCGCTATCAGACATGAGGATCTTTTGCGGCCTGCAACACACTGCGCCCAAAGGCGACATCCTCCTGACTTCTAACGTCCACCTGGTAGAACCTAGTAAACGTGTGTACTGAAGACCATGTTGCGGCCTTACAGATTTGAGCCAGAGAGGCCTGGTGATGCACTGCCCATGAAGTTCCAACTGCTCTCGTGGAGTGCGCCCTAACTTTGAACGGAGGCGGTCTCCTTCTCAAGCCATAGGCTTGCATAATGACCTGTTGAAATCCACTTGGCTAAAGTAGATTTTGACGCTGCCTGACCCTTTCTGGGGCCTTCCGGCAGAATAAACAGTATCCGTTCTGCGAATCTGAGGAGTGGCTTTTAGATAAGCTTTAACTGCTCTTACTACATCCAAAGAATGTAATAATTTTTCCTCTACTGAACTAGGTTTGGGGAAAAAAGAAGGAAGAACCACATCTTGGTTCAAATGAAACCTCGATACCACCTTAGGAAGAAAGGCTAGATGAGGACGTAACACTACTCTGTCCTTATGGATAACCAGATATGGCTCCCTACAGGACATAGCGGCTAATTCCGACACTCTTTTAGCCGAACAAATGGCTACTAGAAAAATCAATTTCCTGGTGAGAAGAACCAGGGAAATATGCTGTAATGGTTCAAATGGTTGTTTCTGTAGAACCGACAGAACCAGGTTTAAGTCCCATGGACATATGGGAATATTAACCGGAGGGCTAATACGCATCACTCCTTGTATAAAGGCTTTGACTAGAGAATGCGAAGCCAAGGGCCTCTGAAAAAATATTGACAAGGCCGAAATCTGACTCTTGATAGTACTCAAGGCAAGCTAGATACCACAGGATTAGAGAGACCTCTCTTTTTTAGAATGTGGGCTTCAATAGCCAGGCCGTCAAACCTAGGGCTGGTAAGGAAGGGTGGTATATCGGTCCTTGCGAAAGCAGGTCCGGACGATGTGGGAGGGTCCAAGGACTCCCCACAGACATTTTTACAATCTCCGCGTACCATGCTCTTCGGGGCCACGCTGGAGCCACCAGAATCACTGGTTTCTTTTCTACCCTGATTCTGCGGAGTAATCGAGGTAACAATTGTGGCGGTGGGAATGCATATATCAGCTTGAACTGATCCCAAGGGAACACTAGGGCATCCGAGCCGCAAGCTAGGGGATCCCTTGTCCAAGAGACAAACCTGTCCACCTTTGCGTTGAATCTGGATGCTAGCAGATCTACATCCGGTGTTCCCCACCGCTGACATATTGTCCGGAAAACCTCGGGGTGAAGGGACCATTCCCCTGGGCATAATTGTTGGCGACTTAGAAAGTCCGCCTTCCAATTCTCCACTCCTGGAATGAATACCGCGGATATGGCTGGGACATATCTTTCTGCCCATTTCAGGATGCAATTTACTTCCCTCTGGGCTGCACGACTCCTGGTGCCACCCTGATGATTGATATATGCCACTGCCATGGCATTGTCCGATTGAATTCTGACAGGGGACCCTTTGAGTTTGGATGTCCATGCTACTAGGGCATACCGGGCTGCTCGTATCTCTAAGAGATTGATGGGCAGGGCCTTTTCTGCATCCGACCATCTGCCCTGGAGAGACCATTGCTCCAGTACTGCTCCCCAGCCTATAAGGCTGGCATCTGTAGTGACCACCTTCCAAGAAATCGGACTGAAGGATTTCCCTTTTTCCAGATTCTGGGGAACCAACCACCAACGGAGGCTCTTGCGAACGGAAGGGGACAAGGACATTGGTAAGTCTAGGGCCTGAACTTTTTTGTTCCAGGCTGACAGTATAGCCCTTTGCAAATTCCTTGAATGGAATTGACCGTAGGGTACTGCTTCGAATGATGCCACCATTTTTCCCAGCAGCCTCATGCACAGGCGTATGGATGGCTGTCTTTTTGTACCCACTAGGTGGATCAAATCTCTCAAAGACAACACCTTTTCTTGAGGCAAGAAAATTTTTCTCTGGTCTGAATCCAGCCTTAGCCCCAAGTATTCCAGACTTTTGACTGGTTTTAGGGCTGACTTGTCTCGGTTGATAATCCAACCGTGAGATTCCAGATACTCGATTGTCTCGTGAACAACCACTTCTAGTTTTTCCACTGAGTGGTCTATCAGCAACAAGTCGTCTAGATATGCCATTATCGTTACACCTCGTGTTCTTAAATTGGCCAATAATGGGGCCAGAATTTTTGTGAACACGCGTGGTGCTGTGGCCAGACCGAAGGGTAAGGCTCTGAACTGAAAATGGCGCCCTTCTACTGCAAAGCGTATAAATTTTTGGTGGACTGGAAAGATCGGAATGTGCAAATAAGCATCTTTGATGTCGATCGCGGCTAACCATTCCTCCCCTTGTAGGGCAGCGGCCACCGATCGGATCGACTCCATCCGGAAAGTCCTGATATGTAGGAATTTGTTTAGCCCTTTTAGATTTAATATGGGCCTCACGTCCTCGTTTGGCTTCGGGACTGTAAAGAGGTTTGAGTAAAACCCGAACCCCCATTCTTCTAGGGGGACCTCCATAATTACTGCTTGGAGCAAAAGTTGTTCTAGTGCCAACAGGAGGGATCCTCTCTTCCGGGGATACCTTGGCACGTTCGACCTTATACAATGGGAAGGAGGGGAGTCTTTTAACTCCAATTTGTATCCCAGACTTACTGCGGAGAGCACCCATCTGTCTCTGATCGTGTCCCGCCAGGTCTCTGCGAACAACTGAAGTCTTCCCCCCACCCGATTGAGTGGGGGCAACCCTTCATGCATTTGACTTTGGGGGAGGTTTTGTACCTCTCCTGACCCAGGGCTTCTTGTTACCCTGCGATTGTCCCTGATTTTTACCCCTGGGATTTGACCGAGGAGGCCGTCGGAACTGTTTCACAGCCGATGTCCTAGGGACTGGAGAAGCAGGCCTCTTAAAAGAGGGACCTCTAACTCTGTTTTTAACCGGCAAGAGTGTACTTTTACCGCTGGAAATTTTCTGGATATATTTGTCCAGGTCTTCCCCGAATAAGCGTTCACCATGAAATGGGAAGCTGACCAGCAATTTTTTACAGGGGGCTTCAGCAGACCAATTTTTGAGCCATAGAAGCCTGCACATATGTATTACAGACAGCGTAAGGCGGGAGGCCTGATGGATTGAATCCTTTATAGCGTCAACCGCAAAGCATAAGGCCCTAGGTAGATCAGCTAGGGCAAGGGCCTGCTGATCTGGCAAGTCCCTTAAGACCTGTTTCAACTGACCCTTCACTGCTTGGCAGACCCCAATAGCTGCCACTGCTGGTTGTGTCACCAAGCCTGCTGTAGCAAAAGCAGATTTTAATAAGGACTCCAATTTTTTATCTATTGGGTCCTTGAACATTTGGACATTATCCACTGGACATGTCAGTGATTTATTCACACAAGAGATGGCTGCGTCCACTGTAGGGACCCTCCATTTTTTGATGAACTTATCCTCCAAGGGATAGACCACCTGAAATCTCTTGGGAGGAGTAAATATTTTATCAGGATGTTCCCAATCCTGGTAAATGAGCCCTTCCAGTAAAGGATGGATTGGAAAGGAACAAACAGTCTGGGGAGCTTTTAGCGACCCCAACGAGGAGACAGAAGTGGATGATGGCTCCGCAAGGGGCATTTTAAATGCTGATCGGACCATGTTAGTCAGGGACTGAACCCATAATCTTTCAGCATGTGATGCTGAGAATGGCTCTTCCACTGTTGATTCCTCTACAACAGAATCGACCTCATCCTGATCCCCTTCAGGTAGGTCGATCCCTGTATGGGACTGTTGCTCTGCTAACAGGTACTCTGAGGGAGGAGACGGAGATCGGGCGCGCTTTCCCTCTGACAGGGAAGCAGCGATCAATGTTGACAATCTCTCTTCCAGCCCTCCCAGAGCTGAGGAAAAAACCTCCTCTGTTACATACACAGGAGCAGGTGAACTGAGGACAGCCACAGTACCAGGTACTCCTGAGGGTGCTCTACGGTCACTAACCTCTGATTCTTCAGGGGAGATTGGTGCAGCCGAAGCATGCCCAAGATCCTCAGAGCCCGATGGAGACCCCCTATGCTTCCTGGGATTTTTAGTCCCGGAGTTTTTAGACGGCATATTCCTAAGCCCAAAGCTGAGGTATTCCAGCCGAAATACACCTCTTACTGACAATAGTCTAGCACAATTGCTGCTATATAAACAGTTGGTGTCTACTAATGTGCCTTTCTATGGGGATGCCTGCATCAACCGCTTGCTGTATGCCTTTTTTTAAATGTTGCCAGCTCTGTCTCTGCACTCCATAGCCAGCTCACAACACATAATTGTGCCTTTTAACATGCTGGGACGCCCGTACATGCGCAGAAGCGCTGCGGCGCGCACAGAGCATCATCCCCCAAGCTCCGCCCCCTTTTCCAGCTCACCTCTATATATAGAGGCGCGGGCACGTGCGCCTTCGGCGCTCTTTTTTGAAAAAGGAAACTAGGGACAGGAGACAGGGCCCTTTTGCCGCAGGCCGGGGGATGGACGAGCATTGCAACATGGCAGAGGAAGCAGTTTCCCACAAGAGAACTTACCATCTGCCTGAACTTGACTCTGATGAAAAGAAAAAGTCCACATGACAAGAAATGTTCCACAGCGGCCTCTAGTGGATTAACACAGGTACCGCGGTCTGTCTATTTTTTTTTTTTTTTTCTTGACCACTATTAAAATTATTACATTTTTTAGTAGTTACAGGCATGCACAGATATTTAGCGGGAATACCGTTAGGTAACAGGCAGAAAGACATATTAGGCTTGGGGGTCCCCTAATAGAACCAAGTTCCTGGGGGGCCCCCACTTACCTTTTCCCCGCCGCAGGACTCTGTTTGGTCCACAGAAGCCCAAACTTCACCTCTCACGGCAGGCATTGTAATTAAACCTTCAGGGACCGGGTTCCCAAGGATTCCACTCCCCTGGACCTGTATAGCACCCTGCACAGAAAGCATCTTAGTCGTGGGTATGACCAGAGCTCTGGATCCCAGGGTCCAGCTCTCCTAAGAGAAGCATTACAGGCAAAACCTTGCTCTTCTCTGCAAGGCCCGGGTACCGACCGTTTAGCTATGAAGCTTTTTTGGTTGGATCCGGAATAGCTTACTGAGGCCCAAAAGAACCTGTACGCAAGCTCAGTGAAAAACACATGTTACTTCTTGGCCAACACCTTAGACACTGGCAAAAAACTGAGGTGCTCCCGGATGGGAGGGGCTTATATAGGGGAGGGTACTTCCGGTTTGGAAGTTGCCAGTGCCAGCACCTGAAGGTAAACTATATAACCCACATAGTAATGACTATGCCGCTCTGTGTCCCGTGATGTACGAGAAAGAAATACCGCTATTTTACCGTCGGATTTGCGGGGCGCTTATAACCCGGCTAGCGGCCGAGAAAGGGTTAAATCCGCCCGCAATGCGCCGCTGCAGAGGCGTATTTCCCACTGATTTCAAAGGGCAGGAGCGCATTAGGAGCGGTGACTTCACCGTTTCTAATGCACTCCAAAGAAACTGCTGGCAGGACTTTTTCTGACGCCCTGCCAGCGCACCGCTCCAGTGTGAAAGCACTCGGGCTTTCACACTGGAGTGAATAGAGCAAGCTGTTTTAGGGAGGATTGCAGGCGCTATTTTTAACGCTATAGCGCCTGCAAAACGCCCTCAGTGTGAAAAGGGTCTTAGGTTTTGGGGTGCCTATGCAAATTGGCTCTTATAATGCATTGTGAATAATCTTGGGTTTTTAAAACCTGCAATAGGATAAGGTGGCTATCATTTTAGTCTGAAAATGCTAGTTGCCTGGCTGTTACAAATTTCAACAATTGATAGTCACCGACCCTATACAAATATACAAATATTTGCCAGAGAAATGTCAAAATTTTCTCTCCCTATACATATTTAAGGCCACTGGAAAATTGGATGAACCATATGAAAGCCAGAAGCCTAGAGTTTTCAGGAGAAGCCAGTAATGGAGACCAATATATTTCTCTCAGGACAGATATACATTATTGTCACTAAACTAACTCCAGATGAGCTAGCCTGGACCTCTTTTTTTGTTCAGTCCACAAAAAGAAAAAAAAACACACACAATAGTTATTACAGTTAATTACCTTGCATATTTATGAGATCTAATACGTTTTTATCCTATCAGAAGCTACATTAAACACTTGATAGTTTTTGCATATAAGAATGAAGTAGCGTACATTAGATGGTGTTACAGAAGTCTGGTTCTATTCCAAGCATGTCACAGCTGCGTTCAGTTCAAGTAGAACATCTGCAGAAATGGATTACACTACCTGAAGCACATGCATCATCAACAACTTGCTGAAAAGGAACCAAACAAGGTTACAACCGTATGAAAAGATTAACAGTACAGTTTGAAGAAAAATATTTTAGAATATCGTATGAATCATACAAAGTATTCTATTAAAATTTAAATCAGAGATATCAAGTGTCATGGGTGAAGGAACGATATGATGTAGATGACGGTTATTTTCTCAATTTCATTGTACTGGTATATTGTATGCAGAGCTATCTGTAGCTGTACTGTGAACCGTTCACTATCACAGGACATTACACACTGGCTAAGAAAGCATGTCAAATATAATATTCTATAAACTATATTAAGCATGACAAAGGTTTTGATAGACTGAAGGCCTCATACATTATGCTTAACATTATTGCTGACTGTTATAAAACACACATGAAATGTGATAAGTCATTTTTTAGATCGCACATAGTTAACAGAAGCATACTTAACCAGCCCAGGCTCTGTAGCAACTAATGTGATCAGGGGCATAGGATGAACAAGCTGTCATTTGTTATCTTATTCAGGGCCGTCCGCACATTAAACCAGTGTGGGAGAAAGTTTCCAGTGACTTACATTTATAGAGTCAGGAGACAGCTCCTCCAAAACAGAATAGGATGCAGAGGCTTCCTTTAATTCTAGGGTACTACCATCTTGTTCTTACATTTCAGTACATTTATACCTAATCTACTGTATATTCGACGACCCTTAAAGTGGTTGTAAAGACTAAACATTATTTTTTACCTTATTGCTAGAGCTGCACGATTCTGGCCAAAATTAGATTTTTTTTTTGCTTAGTATAAAGATCAGGATTCTCGCATTATACAAAAAAAAAATTGGGGCTAACTTAACTGGTTAGTTTTTTTTTATTCATAAAAAAAAAAAAAATCCCCAAAAAATTGCATTTGAAAGACCGCTGCAAAAATACAGTGTGACATAAAATATTGCAACAACCACCATTTCATTCTCTAGGGCAGTGGTTCTCAACTCCAGTCCTCAGGGCCCACCAACAGGCCAGGTTTGCAAGATAACTGAAATGCATCACAGGTGATATAATTTGCTGCTCAGGGATTGCAGTATTCTAGTCTGCATCTCCCCAAGGTAATACTTAAAATCTGGCCTGTTAGTGGGTCCTGAGGACAGGAGTTGAGAACCACTGCTCTAGGGTCTCTACTAAAAAAATATATATATAATGTTTGGGGGTTTTAAGTAATTTTCTAGCAAAAAAAAAAAGATTTTAACTTGAAACCAACAAATGTCAGAAAAAGGTTTAATGTGGTTAAACTTTCCTCATTTACACACCAAAGTCTGATGTAAAAGACAAATTGTTACAATGTTTAGACTAAGTTCCACTGCTAAAGAATGTTATGATACTTGGCAGACTGCCAGTTTTTTTCTTCCTTTTTTGATGGCTGCGGCTTCAGCAGCGCAGAGAGAATTCTCTGCATAGAAAGAATCGGAAAATACTTTGTAAAGATCGCAACGGGGAAAAAAATTGCGATAACGATTAATTGTGTAGCTCTACTTAATGCATTCCTTGCATTAAGGTAAAAAATGTTCAGGTGTCAGCATTCCCCCTCCCCCACCCCCCTTTTACTTACCTGATCCCTCATTCAATCCAGTGTTGTGCACGTCTTCAGCTCTTCTCTTCCCCCACTTTTGGGTCTCACTGATTTTACTGGGGCACTGGGAGCCATTGGCTACCTAGCCAGTTGCTATCCGGAAATGATGCACCCCACACTTGAGATCGTTAAATCTGTATATATAGAAAAATAGCACATTGCCAACATCCGTAAATAATGTAGTAAAGAAATGGAAAAAAAATAGGGATATGGGCCCTACTCGGACTTTCAGCGGCACAGTAAACAATAGAGATGTATAAAAAAAATATATAAATGTTTAATAGAAAAAGAGAACCACATAAAAGAAATTGAATACAAAGACAATATAAGAATTAAAAATCATACATATGAGTACATATAAATGATGAGAACCCGAAGGTATCAACGCGTTTCGCCTTGGGGCTTCTTCAGGACACAAATTCAGGAAAACAGTAGTTGTAGAAGCAAGAAAGGGATCTCACTCTATATAAAAACAAAGACATTTATTTGTAAATAAAATACTGACACATTCATTTGGGTAAGCATTGAGAGAAGGCCAAAGAACCAAACATAGGCGTGAAAAAACATGAACAACGGGAAAGAAGAAGAAAAAACACAAGAAAAAAAACATGTTATTCATGTTTTTTCACGCTTATTTTTGGTGCTTTGGCCTTCTCTCAATGCTTACCCAAATGAATGTGTCAGTATTTTATTTACAAATCAATGTCTGTTTTTATATAGAGTGAGATCCCTTTCTTGCTTCTACAACTACTGTTTTCCTGAATTTGCGTCCTGAAGAAGCCCCAAGGCGAAACGCATTGATGCATTCAGGTTTCCATCATTTATATGTACTCATATGTATGATTTTTAATTCTTATATTGTCTTTGTACTCAATTTCATTTATGTGGTTCTCTTTTTCTATTAAACATTTATATATTCTTTATACATCTCTATTGTTTACTGTGCCGCTGAAAGTCCGAGTAGGGCCCATATCCCTATTTTTTTTCCCTTTTCTTTACTACATAGTTCAATCTGTGTTACCCAAAATACCAAGAACCTGTTCACACTATGGCATTGTGGTAACATCTGTGTTACTGTATGCTTTACTACAAGCAATTTAGGTCAAATATGTTGGTGCAATGCATTGCAACTCATTTTGAATGTCAGCCTAATTTGCCTTACACATTAGTTAGGTAATGCACACAATACACTACATTCATACAGTCCCCTGTCAACAATGAATCTTTCAGATTCTACTTGAAAAAAATTGTATTTGCTATCTATTCTCTTCTTGGGGAGACTTCTTCTATCCTCCTGCCCTGTTATACGCATCAAATAAACAGGAAATGAGAAATCTCCCCAACAGTGACACCAGCAGCAATAAAATGTTGACAGAGGAACTATATATTCCGCACTCAATCCAAAACTAAAAAATATACATTAATAGTCTTCAAATAAAAACTCAGCATGAAGGAAAATGTTTTAAAGGAGAGTTTTTTTTTTTCTCAGATGTTTACTGGTATAGAACCTTGGACTGTTAGTGCTGGTCAACATAACAAGAGGAAATTCTCCATTTTGAACTGCTTGTAGAAGGTCCACAGACAAGCTAACAAACATTCAAGCCATTATGGCAGGTAAATGTGGTAAAGCCTAAAGTGAACCAGTGATTTGTCCATATAGAGCAAAGCAATAGGTACACCCCCCCCCCCCCTCCCCAGAACCACAACTTTTTCACTTCCTTGCCACTCCATCTAGCTGTCTGGAGTACCAGTTGCTCAAGCTACAGCTTACACAGAGCTGTAGCCTCAGTGACTGGTGCTTGGTGACTGTCCTGGCAATGCCGCACAGAATATAGTAGGTCAAATGCTACTCCATACCCATAAGTACAAGTTATGTTCCTTGATCCTGGCAGATGAACGGAGCAGTGGGGACTGAGACCAAAGGAAAGGTAAGAAAGTGCTGCTGAAGTGGGGGGATTAAAGCAAGCTTTTAACTCCGCCCTGTATGGATTCATTTTTGGGAAGGTGATGGGAATTGTTCGATATTCACAAAAAGTCACTACTTGATGAACAATATTGCATGAATTTATGTATAAAAAAAGATTGTGACAGATAAATCAAACAGTTACATAGTAGGTATGGTTGAATAAAGACAACAGTCCATCCAGTTCAACCTATGTTGGTGTGTGTGTGTGTGTGTGTGTGTAGAAAATCATTTCCCATATCCCCCTATATTGTGTTTGCTAAAACAATCCATACTTCCTGCTGTGACACCAGATTGTGGAAAAAGAGTTCCACATCCTTAGGCCTCATGTACACTGCTGCTGGTAAACGGACCTTTAGGAGCAGTTGGGCATTTTTTTCAACTGCTCCTGAACTCTCCTCTGTTATCTTATCAGTACATGTACACAGGGTCATCTACAGTCGTTTCTTAGGCAGTTGAGTTTAGAGGGGTTTTTTTGGAACCGGAAAAAAAAATGGGTTCAGAAGCTGAGTTTAGAGGCATTTCAAGCGTGAAACGCGGCTAAACGCCAGTAAACGCAGCGTGTAAACGCAGCGTGTAAACGCGGCAAAACAGAAGTTTAAAACCTGTGTTACTATGAGTCAAGTTAAATCATTGAGGAGAGGTGGTAAAAATATCCCGTGTACATGAAGCCTAAACGCCCAGACAGTGAAATACCTGCAGCATGTTCAATACCTTGCGTTTACATCCATATGGCAGGCCTTAAAGTGGAACTAAACCCTTCTTTTGTTTTCAGCCAAATAGTTGCCATCTTAGCCTCTGTTTGACCTTCAACTGCAATAATGCTGCACATGTGATCAGTTATGACACTAGCCATTTGTGGTTTGACAGTTTGGTTGAGAGCACAAGCAAATGTGAGTTACATTCCCAGCACATGCCAGGAACGTAACCGTTTTTTGCAACTGCTAGATCAATGGGTTAAGTTTCGCTTTAAGACCCCTTTCACACTGGAGCATTTTGCAGGCGCTATAGCGTTAAAAATAGCGCCTGCAAACCGCCCTTAAACAGCTTTTACATTCACTCCAGCGCGAAAGCCTGGGGGCTTTCACACTGGAGCATTGCGCTAGCAGGACGGTAAAAAAAGTCCTGCTAGCCGCATCTTTGGAGCGGTGAAGGAGCGGTGTGTTTACCGCTCCTCACCACTGAAATCAATGGGACAGCGTGGCTATACCGCCCGCAATGCGCTGCTTCAGCAGCGCATTGCAGGCGGTTTTAACCCTTTCTCGGCCGCTAGCGGGGGTTAAAAGCGCCCCGCTAGCAGCCGAAATGCGCCGCAAATCCGTCCATAGCGTCGGCGGTAAAAATAGCGGCGTTTTTACCGCCGACACTATGGGCGGCTCAGTGTGAAAGGGGTCTTAAGCTTTCGCACATCCTATGGGACAGTGGAACAGACAATCAAAGTGATGGATCAATAGAAAAGTATGTGGGGGGGGGGGGGGGGTTGCAGCAAGCTCTACAACTGGCATAAAAAGCAGGGTATTGTGCAGGTACGTTACAGTGAGAGAAAAAAGTATTTGCTTCTGATTTTGTACATTTACGCACTGACAAAGCATTTAAAAAAAGTTATAAATTGATTTGCATTTTAATGAGTGAAATAAGTATTTGATCCCCTATCAAATCAGCAAGATTTTTGGCTCCCAGATGTCTTCTATACAGGTAACGAGCTGAGATTAGGAGCACTCTTAGTGCTAGTTCACATCAGATGCAGTTCCGTGCACTTTTTTCTGCACTAAAAATGCATGCAGTGTTTTCCATGTAATCCAATGGCTTTAGTTCACACCAGGGCAGTCAGTTTTTGATGCAGAAAAAAAAAAAAGTAGGAGCGTGCTGCATTTTTTCTGCACAGAACTGTACTGGAACCTAGCAAATTGTATCAAAAAAGCACTGGAACTGCGTGTTATGTGAACTGTAAGCAAAAACGGATCCGAAACGTATCTAGAGTGCATTTTTGTGGTGTAAACTGGCACTAAAAATGCATGCACAGTGTTTTCCATGTATTCCACTGGCTCTAGTTTACACCAGTGCAGTCAGTTCCGGTCTGTTTCCGGTGCAGTAACTGACTGGAAACTGACTGGAAATGACTGCATTGGTGTGAACTAGAGCAATTGGAATACATGGAAAACACTGTGCATTTATGTGCAGAAAAAAAGCGCACAAAACTGCATCTGGTGTGAACTGGCCCTTAAAGGGATTGCTCCTAATCTCAGCTTGTTACCTGTATAAAAGAGACCAAAGAGCTGTCCAAGGATGTCAGGGACAAGATTGTAGACCTATATAAGACTGGAATGGGCTACTAGACCATCACCAAGCAACTTGGTGAGAGGGTGACAACAGTTGGTGCAATTATTCGCAAATGGAATAAACATGTGTAGCACACAGATCCTTTTGCCCCCGCTTACCTTCACCTGCGGGGGGGTAAGACACACCATGCCACAAGCCAGTGTCCTCCTTATCAGAGGTTAGGCGGTGTTCACAGATTTGGGTCCTGCAGCGAGTTACCTCTTTCCACTGGTTCTCGTCCCTAGAATGTAGGGAAAAGTCTATATTCTTCCCCAAGAAGGCCAATGTCCACACAACTTCAACTCCAACAAAGAGTTTATTTTCTTTTTGCTTCAGTTAATGGGGAAATTGAAGAGAGAAAGAAGTTAGCGAAGATAAGAGGTAGATTCAGGCACACAACACTTGACTCACTCGTCGCCACTCGATCCCGAGTGGGTTTAGCTCACCCGGATAGATCCCTCTCACAGTTCTAGCAGCCGGAGTGGAGCTCGAACAATACTGTAACTTTGTCCCCTCCAGGGACGGGTTCAGGAGATCCTCTAATAGTAGCAGAATCCTGTTAGTCCTGAATCCAGAACATTCCTTAAACCTCTGTAGAACTTAGAGAACCGATGAAACCAGTGGGCACTTTACAGGGTTATCTTGCTGAGTAATGAGTCCTTCCTCTGATAGGCAACCAGGCCTCTCTTTCACCGTGACATCTCTCACCGGTCCATCAGACAGGTCCTCCCCTGGTTTCCTCTCCTTCAGAGTGGGCCGCCCATCAAGGCTCCCTGGAACTCCAGCATATTGATCGCAGACCCAGTTAAAGGTACTGGGCCTGCCTGGAACGTTGCAGCCTCGGGCTAAAGGTGCCCGAGACTCCTCAGCCAGTTAACGCACACCCCCCCTCCCCCGGCCAACAGGGCCATAGGATGCAACTTCGCCATCAGGGGTCCTTGGACTTCCCCTGACACACCACCCCAGCGGGGCACACTCCTCCGGGTACTCCTCTCCCCCAGCACTCTCCTACAATTATGGCGTCTGCCCCTTATATATCCTCTCCCGGCATGCACAGCAGGCGGAGCCCTGCCAACCGCACGGCAGCTGAGAGAGGACATCCAATCACGCTATCGTGTCACCTGAGGTTCGAACCTAGGCCTGGGCAACAGCGTCACCTACAGGCCAAAGGGGAACTGCACACCAGACAACACTTACAGCAGAGCAGAGTCCAATACCTAACAAATCAGAGAACCTGAGCCAACTATGACTCATACTACCCCTAAATTTAGATCATAGCGATACCCCAATTTTGGGGTACCCGCTACACACAAAATAACTGTCATTCTCCCTCAGTCTGGGGCTCCATGAAAGATCTCGCCTCGGAGTTTCAATGATCATGAGAACGGTGAGGAATCAGCCCAGAACTAAACAGGATTATCTTGTTGTCGATTTCAAGGGATCTGGGACCATAGTCACCAAAAAAACAATTGGCAACACACTACGTCGTGAAGAATTGAAATCCTGCAGCGCCCTAAAGAAAAGCACATGTACAGGCCCGTTTGAAGTTTGCTAATGAACATCTGAATGATTTAGAGGAGAGCTGGGTGAAAGTGTTGTGGTCAGATGAGACCAAAATCAAGCTCTTTGGCATCAACTCAACTCGTGTTTGGAGGAGTAGGAATGTTGCCTATGAACCCAAGAACACCATCCCCATCATCAAACAAAGAGGTGGAAACATTATGCTTTGGGGGGGGTTTTCTGCTAAGGGGACAGGACAACTTCACTGCATCAAAGGGAAGATGGACCCGGCCCTGTACCATCAAATCTTGGGTGAGAACCTCCCCTCCCTCACTCACTCAAAACACAAGGCCAAGAAAAGAAAGGAGTGGCTCATGAAGAAGCACATTAATCCCATAGAAAATATGTGGAGGAAGCTGAAGGTTTGAGTTACCAAACGTTAGCCTCGAAAACGTAATGACTTGGAGAGGATCTGCAAAGAGAAGGGGGACAAAATCCCACTCCTGCAAACCTGATGGCCAACTACAAAAAACGTCTAACCTCTGATTGCCAACAAGGGTTTTACCACCAAGTACTAAGTCATGTTATGTGAAGGGGTCAAATACTTATTTCACTCATTAAAATGCAAATCAATTTATAACTTTTTTTAAATGTGTTTTTCTGGATTATTTTGTTTTTTGTCTGTTTCTCGCTGTTAAAATAAACCTACCATTAAAATTATAGACTGATCATTTCTTTGTCAGTGGGCAAATGTACAAAATCAGCAAGGGATCAAATACTTTTTTCCCTCACTGTAGTTTATGACACGATCGCTTTCATATGTAACAATATCCACATTTAATATTGAACGCACAACTGCTTGTTGCAGTTTATTTTCACAGTTCTAAATCTCTGATCAGTTGTAAAATGTATAGTTTTATTGCCTGTGTACAGAGAACGATAGCATCTAAGATATTCTAGAAATATTTCTTAGGCGATTTACCAACAGCATGGTATTGTAAATGGAAAAGACGTGTGAATAATATGACACTGCTGAAAACAATGTGCAAAAATAATTTTATGATCGACATGAAAACGTATTAAAAAAACCCCAAAAAAACACTTCGAGACAGAAGAAAAATATAAAATAGTCAAAACTATTTTGCAACTTGTAGGAAAATATTTTCTGCAGGTAAACATTTTTGAGAAACCCGTCAATACAATTAATCAAGCATCATCTAGGTCAGTGGTCTCCAAACTGCGGCCCTTTGCTAGCCTTTATCCGGCCCTTGGAGCACTATCCCTTCCAATGATATGAGACACTAGTCTGCCATCTGACACCAACAATAAAGCACCATTTCTCCCACTGACACCACTAATGGGGCACTATTCCTCCCTATGATACCAGCAATGGGGCACTATTCCTCCCCCTGATACCAGATGTTTACTCCCACTGATGCCAGGAAAATTTTCACTCCCGCTTGCCAAAGTCCGGCCCTCCAAGAGTCTGAAGGACAATAAACCGGCCCTTTGTTTAGAATGTTTGGAGACCCCTGATCTAGGTCACTGTTTAAAGCATGCTTATGGAAAAAACATTACAAAACTTTTACAAGCAACACAAAAGCTATAGAAGATATATGTTCCTATTAGTTGTTTACTTATGAATATATGATAAAAAAATATCATAATTTTAAGTAGATAACAAAACAGTGCTGCGCTACCAAAATAAATAACTACAAATTGCTGAATGTTGATATTCAGATGAATAAGTGATCAAAACCTGCAAAAAAATCAAGATACAAGGTGCACAGTCAAATATTCAGTTAGGGTGTAAATAAAACCTCCCCACAGTGCTAACAACACCAATATCCTTGATTAGAATGGTGCAACACTGAAAATTGATTTTCAAACATTCATAACGTGAAAAATAATCAACGTGATTGATATAATTAAAGTCCCAAAAAATTTCCTCAATAACTTCCAAATGAAGACTTCACCGATCCGTGCAAAATATTCTAAAGTGCTGCTGCTCTCCTCCACCACAATATCCTAGCCACTCGCCTCAAAATCGGACCCCTGTTTTACCAGCAGGTCAGATAAAGCCGATTCCCTCTCAGGGTAGTCAGTGAATCAACTTGGAGTGGAGCCCGGTGGGAGGGTATTTTTCAATATCACTCATTTATACATTTGTGTTTATATATTTTCCTTATTTATCATATTTGTGCTAATAGGATTCTGTTGTTTACATTGCTTTTTAACCACTTCAGATCCGCGCTATAGCCGAAAGACGGCTGCAGCGCGGACCTGAACTGCCGAGAGGCCTCCCTGGATGGCCTCTTGTTTACTTATGCAATGCGCGCCCTCGGTGGCGCGCATCGCGGAAGAGCTGTGCCCGCTGTCTCACGCGGGTGCCGATGCGCGTACCTGGCGGCCGCAATGTCCGCCAGGTACCCGCGAATGGCTGTCACAGAGCCAGGGACCTGGATCTCTGTGTGGAAACACAGAGATCCACGTCTTGTTAGGGAGAGGAGATCAATGGTGTGTCCCTTGTACATAGGGACAACCATCGGTCACCTCCCCCAGTCGGTCACCTCCCCTAGTCAGTCACCTCCCCCTACAGTTAGAACACATCTAGGAAACACATTTAACCCCTAATGTTAACCCCTTCCCTGCCAGTCACATTCATACAGTAATCAATGCATTTTTATAGCAATGTTCGCTGTATAAATGTGAATGGTCCCAAAATAGCGCCAAGTGTGTCCGATGTGTCCGCAATAATGTCGCAGTCCCGATAAAAATCACTGATCACCGCCATTACTAGTAAAAAAAAAAATATTAATAAAAATGCCATAAATCTATCCCCTATTTTGTAGACGCTATAACTTTTGCGCAAACCAATCAATAAACGCTTATTGCAATTTTTTTTTTACCAAAAATATGTAGAAGAATACATATCGGACTAAACTGAGGAAAAAAAAATGTTTTTTAAAAGAAATTGGGATATCTATTATAGCAAAAAGTAAAAAATATTGTTTTTTTTTTTCCAAAATTTTCATTCTTTTTTTTGTTTATAGCGCAAAAAATAAAAACCGCAGAGGTGATCAAATACCACCAAAAGAAAGCTCTATTTGTGGGGAAAAAAATGATAAAAATGCCATTTGGGTACAGTGCTGTATGACCGCGCAATTGTCAAAGTGCGACAGCGCTGAAAGCTGAAAATTGGTCTGGGCAGGAAGGGGGTTTTAGTGCCCAGTAAGCAAGTGGTTAAGTGCCAAATCACACCAGTGCCATTTAGCACAGCTGTAAAAATGCAGATCAACGGAAGGACAGCTGAAAAACGATCATTTCCAATGTGTCCTATTTACACCATAACGTTGTGTTTCATTAAAATGCAAAGTATATGTCAACGGACATGAAAATGTATGTCAACGGACATGAAAATGTATGTCAACGGACATGAAAATGTATGTCAACGGACATGAAAATGTATGTCAACGGACATGAAAATGTATGTCAACGGACATGAAAATGTATGTCAACGGACATGAAAATGTATGTCAACGGACATGAAAATGTATGTCAACGGACATGAAAATGTATGTCAACGGACATACATTTGCACTAAAAAGCGACTAAAATGAATGGAAATGTGCATGCATTTTAGAATAAGTCAGTGTGAATTGGCCCTAAATGAGCAGCTAAGATTTTAAAACTATAATAATTTTCCCTTGAATCATTTTGTAGAATTGACAGGCTCGCTTGCACCAACAATAACAATTACAGTGCGATTATACTGCTGATTAAAAAGAACTTTCAGGTGAAAAACTTTCTAAAATATTTTGGAAGACACATGTAGTCTTAACAATAAAGAACCATTATTCATAGCATAATCTTCCCCCGTCTCTACCACCTACAAAAACTAGACAAGAGACCCTGTCAGTTTTTCTTAAAACACTTCACAAGGTCTAATTACACACTCTGTTTTCTTCAATACAATTGATTAAGCAGCCAATACTGTGTGGGATTTAATTAAGGGAAGCTTTCTTTTGTGTTAAAAGCCGATCTATTGTTTCAAACAAAACCAAAATAGCTGAAATACTAAAGATGTTCATTTTACAGTTCAACAAATAACTCCTTTTTCCAAGAAAGAACATAAAACATAATTCATTTCAAGTTTTAAGCAATGGAAAGGGTGTGGGTATAATAATAATAATAATAAGCAGCCATCTAAGCAGAAACTTATTTTGATTGATGTTCGGTAATAAATATTTCAATGCAGTGTACAAACATGATATTAAAGTGGTTGTAAAGCTTCACATATACCCAGTATACCCATATGCCTCAGATGATACACAGGGATGAAACAAATCCCTCTACATAGGTTTTACATGTTTATCTGTGGTCTTCTCTCCCCTACACCCCTTTAAAAAGACAGATGTGTTAAAAATCTTCCTTCAAGCTGTCAGGAGCACAGAGGAGGGGCGGAGAGGCTGCAGTTACAGTGTGTGAGAGCTGATTGGAGGAAAGGAACACCCTTCCCTCCCCCACACCACACAGCAGAAGAACTGTGTTGTGAATAGACAAGTTCAGTTCTGAGCCCCCCCCCCCCCCTTCCCAACACAAATTTATCTCATGTGTCTGGAAAACTTCTTAGAAGTGACTCATGCTGATAACATAAGCACCAGAGAGAAATGACACATAGAGCTTTGGAGAAAGAGAAGTAAACACTAAATATACCGTATTTAAAATCAGGGGAAAATCGTGGGTGCGTGTTATACGCCGATACTCCGTCAAATTCCCCTGCCGAAAACGAGCGAGCGGAGCCGAAGCCGAAGTACAATCGGCTTTACTCGGCTCCTCAAGCAGTCCCGCCCATCTCCACTGACTGCGCCGCTGACGGAGAAAGCCGAGTGTACTTCGGCTAGTCTCGGCTCCTCTCGCAGTCCTGCCTGTGACTGTGAGCAGAGCCGAGTCTAGCCAAAGTACACTCGGCTTTCTCCGTCAGCGGCGCAGTCAGTGGAGATGGGCGGGACTGCTTGAGGAGCCGAGTCTAGCCGAAGTACACTCGGCCCCGCTCGCGCCTCTCCACAGAAATCGGCGCCAAATTTAAAAAAACGCAGAGACTGACACAATCGCAAAGGCACTGGGCAAGGCTGCAGATGGACAGATGGACACTGGGCAAGGCTGCAGATGGACAGATGGACACTGGGCAAGGCTGCAGATGGACACTGGGCAAGGCTGCATGCTGCATTTAAATGTAAGTTTTTTTTCCTTGAATTTCCCTCCTAAAAGTTTTTTTCCTTAAAATTCCCTCCTAAACTTGGGGTGCGTGTTATACGCCGATAAATACGGTATGTGCTTTGCTCAGATTCCACGACTGAAGCCTCGTACACACGACAGCCAAAAGCGATAAGAAACCTGTTGGGAGAGCTTTCTTGCCGAGAAAACTATTTGTGTGTATGGTTTCTCGTCAAGAAAAATGCCGGGAATCTCGACGAGAAAAATAGAGAACCTGCTATTTTCTCTTCAGGATTCTCGTTTTTCTAGTCGAGATTCTCGTCGGCCTGTTTCCCGACGAGAAAACCGGTCGTGTGTATGCTTTTCCGAGTCTTAAAAAAATTGTGCATGCTCAGAATCAAGTATAAGACGGGAGCGCTCCTTCTGGTAAAACTAGCGTTCGTAATAGAGATAGCACATTCGTCACGCTAAAACGAACTGAAAGCACGAAGACTGAAAAGCGCGAATCGTCTCTCCCCAAACTTTTACTAACACGCGGTAACACGAGATCAGCAAAAGCAGGGGTGGCACCATTAAAATCGAACTTCCCCTTTATACTGCCGCCGTACGTGCCCGCGCTTTCCAACGACGAGATTTGGAATTGACAGTGTGTATGCAAGGAAAGCTTGACAAGAAGCTCGTCAAGCTTGACAAGAATATTGTCGAGAAAAACTACGGGTTTTTTTACGACGAGATTCTCGGTCGTGTGTACGAGGCTTAAGGTTTACAACCACTTCAGTGAAAACCTGTGAATAAACCTACCAGCACCTGCGTATTGCATCAGTGCAGTTCAGCAACAACCAAAGCCCCTCATGTTTCTTCATTTCTTATAGTGGTAATTGGGCACAACTCCCCCCAATTTCACACCACCCCACCCACATTGCATGCAAATAATGGAGAAACCTCTTCTTCTGATGAACTAAAGCCAGAGTGGTGGAAGTGGAAATGCCCTGGTGGAGATGAAGTCCAAAACTACCTTAGGAAGGAAGTACATTCTGGGCTTCACCAACACCGTGTCCCTGTGTAGGACCAGAAAGGGTTCTATACGGGATAAGGGGACTTGTTTCATAAGGCTGATTGTAACGAGGAGTGCAACATTGTGAGAGAATTAATTGGTTCAAATTGTGGTTTTTGATGTGCTGAGAGCAAAAAAACTGAAGTAAATTCAGATCCAACAGAATCACAGGGAAGCACAATTTTGGTCCAGGGCTATTTGCAAAAAGGCCAGGGTTTGTCCTAAGGAGACTTACCTGGGATGAAAGTTACTTGAAAGTTACTTGCCTCAAACCAAGCATTAAGCTTTTCAGGAAGAAGTCTTACTAGCTTTTAGCATCATCGATTCAAAGATGCCCTTTTCTGTCAGAACTTAAGCTTCAACAGTGACACCTTTAAATGACTGTAAAGCAGGGTGGTAAACCACTCCTTGGGACAGATAATTCAGGCAACCTAGAAAAAGTCCACTGAGGATCATCAGAATGTTCTCCAAATTAAACCTGCAATACAGTCACCACAGGCAAGGAAAAACTTTCAGCTGTGCTAATCCCACAATGCAACCAGGACAACCATCCCTTCTGATAGAGGATAATTGTACCCGGAAACAAACCTGTTAGGTTTGTTGGTGAGTCTGGAAGCCAGGAGGTCTACATCCGGCAACATCTACCAGTCCAGGCATTGGTGACTGAGAAATTCTACCTTCCAACCATCCAAGCCTGGGATGTAAACCGTGAACAAGGCTGGAATGTGAAGTTCTGCCCAGGACCGGGTCTGCTTTATTTCTTTTGACATGACAAGATTTCTGGTTCCTTACTGATAATTGATGAATGCCACTTCTGCGGCAATGTCTGACTGGATCTGGATCAGATTACCCTTCAGTTTATATCCAGCATTGCAGAGACAGTATGGCTGTCTGAAGTTCTGTATTTTGGATCAATAAATGAGATCCATGTTCCCTGCAAGGTGCCTAGGACTTCTACCCAGCCTGAAAGACGGATGTCCATTTATGAGGATTTTCCAAGATAATGAAAGGAAAGATTTTCTGCAACTACAGAAATTTATTCTTAGGCCACAAAGCCAGGAACAACCTGATCCAGACTATACTGCAAGTGCTTTTATACTATATTTACATGTGATTACATTGGTTTTTTTTTTTGTTATTATTGCAATAAAATAGTATTATACTAGGTAACTTCTTGGTGTTTCCCCTGCTTTTTAACATTTTTCATTCCACGTCATGGGGGTGCTTAAACTGGAGTAACAGTGCGACAAG
Source organism: Rana muscosa (assembly GCA_029206835.1). NCBI lineage: Eukaryota > Metazoa > Chordata > Amphibia > Anura > Ranidae > Rana > Rana muscosa. The sequence goes on along the minus strand of CM055118.1, from coordinate 686,758,694 downwards.
ACAGGGGAATTACTGCAGTGTTTGGAGCGCTTAATCAAGGAGTGTCAGAGCGCTATTTTAACCTGCTTACTTATGTAAAAGATCACAAACATCTGATGTATGTGGGCAGACAATGAGGGCACTGGGGTGCACGTCATCTCTACAGATGTGAAGTGTGACAAAAATCTAGCATCTTTATGGTAGAATTTGTATACAAGATTTTCATGTCATTTGGACTTTTGACTTTTTTTTTCCCACACACATAGCACTTTTTTGATCTAGACGTTCATTGTATGCACTATGAATTTCTGAATTTACCATTTAAAAATATTGTTTATACGTTGCATGTATAATATGGTTGTGTGGGGTTAACTGCAAGGTTAACAACTTGGTATTTTTGCACATTATTTTCACTATATTTCATGTATTTTATATTACACACTGTTTATTATGTATTTATAGCACTGTCGTGTCACATAAATTTCACTAATTGGATGCTTAGGCAACAGCTACTTTATACATGTAACTCAGCTGCTGGTAACAGGAGAAGGTCAGGTGGCTGAGAGAAACCAAGCCAAGTTCCATGTCTCACTTGCAGCACCAGCGGGAAGGTGCTTTCTTAATGCCAAACGATGGGAAAGGGAGCACATGTGTGAAACGTTACCCAGCACCAGAAATGGGGTAGCTTCTGGTGTTTAGCCCACGGCCTACTGACGAGTGTTCAGGGATTGGGTCACATAAGGTGTGGTACCATGGCTTTGGAACTAGAGAGCGATCCACGCCTAATCTAACCATTACAGGCAGGTCTCCAAAGCACCATTATATAAAGACCAGTGCCCAAAGGTCACAATCCAAGCTAGTCCCACATGTCCTGTCTAGCAGGAGCCATGTATCGCACATCAAAATCCTGCTAAAGAAAGGCCAATACAGAAAGCCGACTATAGAGACCAACCAAACAGTGATGTAGCAGGAATCCCAGGAGAGTAGAGAAAAGGCCTCCTAGGACATACTAGCAAAAAGCTGAGACATGATCGCAGTAGGAGGGCTTATCCTGAGCTGGCCCACAGTTTTTTTGTTTGCCAGTGTTTAATAAACCTGAAGGCGGCAGTATAACCCAACAGTTTGGAAGTTCCTGTGTGCCTCAAAGGATGAAAAAGTAATGCAGTGTTTACAGCATAGTTACGTAGATATCCTACAATTATAATCATCTTCACTCAAAAGAAATGATTCATGGTCGGTTTCTACTAATAAAAACTAAATTAGACAGATATCGTATATACTAGAGTATAAGCCGACCCGAATATAAAGCAGAGGCACCTAAATTTACCACAATAAACTGGGAAAACTTATTGACTCGAGTATAAGCCTAGGGTGGCAAATGCAGCAGCTACTGAGGCACTCTGAAAAAAAACTGATGGGGACACTCTTATAAAACACTGACGGGGACACTCTAAGAGTGTCCCCATCAGTGAAAAATCAGAGTGTCCCCATCAATGTCCAGTGATGTCCAATTATTATCTGTGTATTATATATTATATTATGCACTGTATTGCTTGCCTTATTAGAGCGGACTTCCGCTCTCTTTCATCTCCCGACTCCCGCCCGATGCAGTAGGATCTTTAATACAGACATCGTGCGGATGTCACTGGCTGCTAGGACATGGCAGTCCCAGCAGCCAATCGTAGCGCACAGCGTCACTGCATGGGCGGGAGTTACGGCATCGGCTCTGCAGACACGAGCGAACGGGAATAATACACAGGGCCGGGATACGGAGACCCCGCACACACCGGAGATGACGGCTGGAGACACCGGAGACAAGTGGCAACATGACTTGAGTATAAGCCGAGGGGGGCATTTTCAGCCTACAAAAAAGGGCTGAAAAACTCAGCTTATACGGTACATTGAGCAACACATTCTATTTTCTAGTGTCAATAATTGACCAAGGGTATCAAATTGATCAGCAATACTGCCTGTTTGCCAGAAAGAAAAAAGGAAATGCATGGGTCATATGCAAGATGTTTTGGCATTAACATGTATACAATAAGAGGTTAATTTTCCTGAATTCCTGATTAAGAGAAATATGACTAAAGGAATTCAAATGCCCATATCACCTCCAGTGGTTGAACATTGGGCAAAATAGCATGAAGTCAAGGAAGAACCTGGTAACATCTTGCTAGGAGTGTAAATTTGGAAAATATTCATCTCTGGAAAAAGATACTGGGGGTAGGGAAATAATCTGCAGCTAAATGTTTTTTAAACCAAATTTAAATTGTTTAACTAGTCATTTCTAAGATTAACCACTGTGATGGTACCCCATAACACGGTCTATTTAAATGAAGCTATTTTTGAACATTTATTTAAATAAATGATTGAAATAAAAAAAACAGTAGAGATTTTCAGAGTGAAGTAGGTGCCAAGTAAATAAAAACGATGACTGAAAGTCATCTAAAATATATAACTTCTTTTGTTTTGGACCATCTGATCATATGGCCCCAAGGCCTAGAAACCAGGCAATTCCATGTTTTGTAAGTTGCCACTGTGGTCTATGAGTTATATTTAAAAAATGGTTTCTTCTAAAATGTTCAACTTGGATTAGTCATGTTTAGGGCCGAAACAACTAATCGATTAATCGCCAACTAATAGATTATGAAATTAATCGATTACTATTTTCATAATCGATTAATCGGCCAGTAACATAATGGGGTAAAAAAAATAAAAAAAATAGCCATTTATAGTACAAAAAGAGCAAATAATCTCTACTGTAAATATTACTTTCACTGTTCCACAGTAAGAAAATGAACCCTTTACAGTAGCGATTATTTGCTCTTTTTGTACTATAAAGGGCTAATTATAGTTTTTTAAACTCCATTATGTTACTAAACGTCTTAGGCCTGGTTCACACCTATGCATTTTTTGCAGAAACGCACTACAGTTCATTTACCATGGTTTCCTATGGAACACTTTCACATCTATGCTTTTTTCAGCTGCTGCGTATTAAGAAAGTGTCAAGGACTTTTTTCAACACAAAACTATGCTTTTTTTGGTTCAATATACTTCAGTGGAGAAGCTGCAGAAAAGCATGTAAAGCGTTTTTGCAGCAATTTGTGTTTTTTAATCTGCCCAACAACAAAATGGCCAAAAAAAAGCATAAAGAATGCAAACGCGCAAATCACAGCAAAATCACGTGCGCAAAAATCAAAATGCACAGCAAAACAGATGAAAAGCAAACTGCATAGGTGTGTACTGAGCCTTATGCTGGCCACACGGATCAATTTTCAGATGAGAATGTTAATGCAAAAAATCTTTGTACATTCGCTGAATGAAAGAATGTTGTTTGAAATTTTCACTTGCTTTTAACATTCAGTTTTAAAATGAATGCACCGTATATACTCGAGTATAAGCCGAGGTATCTAATGTTGCCCAAAAAACTGGGAAACCTCACTGACCCGAGTATAAGCCGATGCCCCACTGTTCCCTAGCTCGCTGTTCCCTGTAAATAGAAATTTTTACATTGTAATTATTACCTGTAAATAAGTTGCCGGCTGCGGCGTCCATCGTTCAAATTCCGCGGCGTCCATCGTTCGAATTCCACGGTCTCTTCCTGTTCCTTACTTGATAGGCGAGTCTCAGCAGACACTCTCCGCCTATCACGATCATTCTCTCATCCTTAGTTTTCCCAGCAGACACTGTGTTGGGTATTCCACCAATCACAGACGTCTGCTGGAAAACTGAGGATGAGAGAACGTTCGTGATAGGCGGAGAGTGTCTGCTGAGACTCGCCTATCAAGGAAGGAACAGGAAGAGACCGCGGAATTTTGAACGATGGACGCCGCGGAATTCGAACGATGGACGCCGCAGCCGCAACTTCTTTACAGGTAATATTTACAATGTAAAATTTATATAACTCGAGTATAAGCCGAGGGGGGGACTTTCAGCCCCAAAAAAAGGGCTGAAAATCTCGGCTTATACTCGTGTATATACGGTAATTTGTGAACAAAAACCACATACACTGTCTGAGAATTCCTTTCACCAAGAAGTTTTCTATTATTTCTACTAATGAGATTTACCAGATTCACTCTTTAATAGTATATACAGTATATCTAATCTGTCAGTTATTCTCAAAGAGGATTAGAGATTTTGCTCCCTAACCATATAGTTGCTTTAGTTATATTTACCACTGCATAGAGATATTTAAGAATAAATTGCCTTTTTTTTTAACTTCACATATTAACTAAATTATGCACCACACTTTTTTTAAGGTATTTAACCGATTAATCGAAACAATAATCGGCCAACTAATCGATTATGAAAATAATCGTTAGTTGCAGCCCTAGTCATGTTTCAGACTGGTGCAGGGCCAATTCTGACTACTATGAAAATGGAATTCACATTCAACAATTAAACAAGCTGTAAGCCACAAGTAAATTCCTTCCAATGTCTCATATACAACATCTACTCAGCAGTGTCCTAATATGTACATGCATTTTGTAAATTCTTGAGTAACCCAAGCATGAAAAATGTAGCCAATGTTTTATTTTTTTTTACTGCAATTGCTTAACATTTCTAAAGTCTATCATAAAATTTGAGTTTTCTAAATAAAACTAACCTAAGGCCCCTTTCACACTGGACGGATCAGTCATGATCCGCCCCGTGAACCTCCGCTTGCTCGGCAGGGATCGCTCCGTTGATCCCCGCTGAGCCGGCGGATGACTGGGCGGTCCCCGCACACTGTGCAGGGACCGCCCTGTCAGATCTCCGCTCTCCCCTATGGGGGATCGGATGAACACGGACCATCTGCCCGTGTTCATCCGATCCGCTCTGCAGACGGATAGAAAAATAGAAATTTTTCTATCCTGAAAACCGGAGCATTGCGGACACGGGTGAGATCGGGTGTCAGCGGATGTTCATCCGCTATCCCATTGGGATACATGTATGTCCGTTTTTCATCCGAAAACGGAAGGGTGAAAAACGGACATACGGTCCGCCCGTGTGAAATGGGCCTAAGGGCTCCATAAAACCAGACCTGAATGCTTTACCACATGAAGCTAAATAGGTATTGTCAGGCAACCTAATACATCTTCGATAGTTGACTTCCAAGTCAACACACCCTATAACATGCAAGATGTTTTCAAAACCCACTTGAAACACCACCCAAGTAAAAGCAGGCCTTCGTGAACACAAAACAATCTTTAAAGTATTCTGAAGTTTGCCTACAGTTTAGATTGGAGCAACCTGCATGAAATTACATGTGACATAAATGAACTCTAAGCCTAACGTACATACAGTACAAGCAGCAGCTAACTGGCTAGATTTAATTCTCAGACACAACACATCACATCTAATTTGCCAACTATTCCTCTGGACATGCTGTATTTTGTAAGGCTGAACTGTAAAACAATGTAGTCATTAGTACTTGCAGTAAAAAGACACAGGAAAAGATAATTGGTTAACTTTAAGAATAGTACAGGCAGTCCCTGGGTTACAAACAAGATTCTGTAGAATTGTTCTCAAGTTGAAATTGTACGTAAGTTGGAACAGGTACATTTTTTTAAGTGCAACTCCAACCCAAAGTGTAACTTATGTTTTAGATAACATAAGGCAGGATTAACACCCCTGTAAACGTTTGTTTTACTGTCTGTGCCCCTGTTCAGAAGTCTTCACCGCAATTTCTGTACCTGTGAAACAGATTTTGAGTTGTCATGGGAACAAGTATTGATGATGCTTCAGTGGAGACACCTTTTTCCCATGATAGCTCTTACAGGAGTGAATTTCCCTTCCTAGGGATAGATATCATCTCACTTCCTGTTGACTCCCTCCGTTTGAAGGCATGACTTCAACACTACCTCAATGCTTCCATCCCCATAAGTTATCTCTAGGTGAAAAAAACACGTAAAAAAAATAGCAAATAAAATTATAAAGATACGAATGAGAAAAATAGAAACATACAAGAAAGAGAAAATTATAAACTCGGAGGGTGTTTTTTTTTTTTCAATACAGGTACTGGTTTTTAGACAGATACAGGAGGTCCCTCCCATCTGACTCACAAACGACTCCTACTTACAAAGGGAGGGAGAAATCTACCCCTAGGAAGTGAAATTGACTCCTGTAATAGCTATAATGGGAAAAAGATGTCTCCACTGATGCTTTATTACCAAGGCTCGTTTCCAGAACAACCCAAAATCCAATTGTCATTGGGACAGAAAGTGAGGTGAAATCTTCTGAAAAGGGGCACATACAGCAAAACAAACATTGCAGGGGTGATAAACCCTTCCCCATGCTATCCAAAAAGCTTAAAAATCGTTTTTTTTGGGCTGGAGCTACACTTAAAAAATTTACCCATTCTAACCTACAAACAGATTCAACCTAAGAACAAGCCTATAGTCCCTATCTTGTTTGCAACCCGGGGACCGCCTGTACTTCAAAGCCGAGAAGACTGAGAGGCTTGAGGGTTGAGAGTTAAAGGAGGTAATTTAGTAAAACTGGAGTACACAAAGACAAGTGCAGCTCTGCAAAGAAACCAATCAGATTCCATTTTTTTTGTCAAAGCTTAGTTGAACAAGCTGAAGTTAGAAGTTGATTGGCAACCATGCACAGCTGCACCAGATTTTGCACTCTCCCGGTTTAGAAAACCAACCCCATAGTGTGTATATATATATATATATATATATTCCAATGGCATATAAAACAAAAGTGTAAATATTATATATATATTTAATGAAGAGGCTCTGAAGATGGTGGTCATTTTGCAAATATCTTTTTTGTCACACAGTATTTGCACGGCTGTTTTAAAACACAATTTTACAAGAAAAAAATACACAAAAATAATTTTTAATGCCCACAAAACACAATTATTCTTTTTCAGAAAATATAAAAGATAGGGTTGTGTCAAGTAAATAAATACAAAACATGTCAAGACTCAAAACTGCACACTCCCATAAAATGGCAATAAGCTACTATACCGAAAATGTTTTTTTTTTTTTTTTTTGCAGCCATGAGCTTGTTTTAACCAACTCAATCCACAATTTACACATTTTATAACTGTGAAACAATTAAAATGCATGTTAGTAGAGCCAGTAACAATCCGTATCACGCTTAAAAACACTCACTGCTCCTTTATCCTATGGTGATTATAATGTGCCCACCCAAAAGTGCGTCTCCACTCGGCAACCACGTGTCACATGGCAATGAATGAGCCATACACCAATGACAACACAGCTAGTCAGTTCCTGCCTTTCATCTACCCACTCCAATGTGTTTCACCCAAAAAGGGCTTCAACATTCACAAATACCAAAAGCAGGGTGTGAAACATCTGATGTACAAAATTATTAATTAAGATAAATGTTAATGTTTTTCAGTGTCTATCACAATCTTTCTTATGCACTGAAGTAGTTTGGGTTTCACTAATAAAATACACAAACTGAAGATGAACATTTGTCAGTTTGTAAATACTAAACCCAAATAGGAGTATTTTAAATGTAGTAGTACATACACTACCTAAAATCCCAAATTAGAATAAGCTAAATTAAGTTACACCATTATTTTAGGAATGCCCTCATAGTTCCCTTCCCTCCTTCCCCCTCCTTTTTTTTTCTGTTATTGATATGATTGCGTTTGCTAGTACTTTGTTGATTTTTCATTCTTCAAGGCCTCTCTGGGAGTCCTTGAGGCCTCATGTTAACCACTTCAGCTGTACAGATTGTCTTTGCATTTGGCTTTCCATTTTTCCTGGAAAATCCTCTTTACAGCCAGCATCTGTACTGTTTGGCATTCAATATCAAGTGACATATTGAGAATACAAACAGTTTAGACTCCATGTACACGGGACGTTTTTACAACTGCTCCTAAATTATTAAACTTGACAGATAGTAACCCACGTTTAAAAACGTCCGTTTTGCCGCGTTTACATGCAGCGTTTGCGTTTAGAAGCTTTTTTTTTTTTTTTTTAAATGGCCAAAAATGAAAAATGCCTATAAATGAAACGCTGCTAAACGCGGGTTACCACGTTTAGTGTCTGAAACGTGGAAATCTTCTGCGTCTGAACCCATTTTTTTGCTTTCAAAGAAACGCTGTTAAACGCAACGGCCTAAAAACGTCAATAAACGAGACTGTGTACATGGTCACATAGGATAACTTTGAATGAGTTCAGGGGCAGTTGAAAAAAGCCTCTGAACGAACGTTTAGCAGCGTCCCATGAACATGTGGCCTTAAAACCTATATTTTGAAAATGTTGAATTAAAAACATATTTAAAAACTAAAAAAATAAAAAACAAGGAAAAAAAAGAAAACACATTATTACAAGCAAAAATCAAGAAACAATATATTTGAAGAAACAAATATTTCAAACAAAAACCTGAAACACAGATAAAGGCAATACTATTGATAGTGTTGCCCAAAATTAAGCTTTATTTGAATTTAAAAAAGCCAATGTGGCGTCCTGCAAAGAATCGCTCTCAGCGCAAAATATTTAAGAGCCTAGTAAGCAATATTGGAAATCAATCTCAATAGAGTGCCACGTGTCAATATTTGGGTAAGCATTATGAATTATATTTGGCAACGTTACAAGGTAAAGTCAATGTTTACTTTGGTCTCAAAACCTATAATCTTTTTTTTTCTTTTTTCACCGTTAGATCTGCTGCCACCAATGATACAGTAAAACAAATGCATAAAAAATAATGAGGACGTTACTACAGATGTGCACTGCAATTTATGCAGAGTAGTCACAGGGCAGTCAGAAATAGTTAAAGCGGTAGGTAGTAAACCGCAAAAAGTAAAAAAAAATCTGCTCTCTGAAAGTTAAAAGCATAATGTGCCAATATAAACTGCATATTACATTATGAAAACTAAGCCCTCCGGCGGTGCACTGTCACCACTGACGAGGCTTCCATCTTCATCTGGTCTTACTTCCAGGTTCACGGGCTGTGGCCGCATGCGTGGCCAAGCTATGATTATATCATTCCTGCAGCACGGCTCTTTAAATCGATGGCATGCCATCCATTGAGAGCGCAGTGCCCATTTGCCATTGACATCACTAGTGCTGTTGAATTAACTATCTCCTAAACTGTGCTTGTTTAGGAAATATTTACTGTACCTACAGGCAAGCTTTATTATAGGCTTACAAATCATGATTACAATCCTACAAAATCAACAAAAGGCCTTTACTACCGCTTTAAAGCTGAAGTTTAGTCTGGTCATATTTGCCTTTCCTGGCTGCCTCTTTTACCCACATCAACAAGCCAATTACTTTTTTAAATAACACTCTTCCCTTTACCTTCTGGGAAAGTGCTATACATAGCTTTCAGAAATTATTGCAGCATCCAGTCTCGGTACTGCTTTCTAGAGCCCAAAGCCCTGATGCAAGCAGTGGGCAGAGTAACAATTCTGTGAAAAGTACTTTCCCCCTAAACCTAGCAACTGGTTGTGCCATCCTTGGCGGCAACAACTGCAATCAAGCATTTGCGATAACTCGCAATGAGTCTTTCACATCGCTGTGGAGCAACTCTTTGCAGAATTGTTTTAATTCAGCCACATTGGAGGGTTTTCTAGCATGAACGGCCTGTGTAAGGTAATGATACAGCATTTCAATTGGATTTAAGTTCAGGCTTTGACTAGACCACACCAAAACCTAAATTTTGCTTTGTTTGAACCATTTGTGGACTTGCCCTTGCGTTTTGGATCATTGTCCTGCTGCATAACCCAAGTGCACTTGAGCTTCAGGTCATGAACTGATGGCTGGACATTTTCCTTTAGGATTTTCTGGCAGAGCTTAGAATTCATGGTCCCATCAATTATGGCAAGTCGTCCAGGTCCTGAAGCTGCAACACAGCCCCAGACCATCACACTCCCACCACCATGTCTGACTGTTGGTATGATGTTCTTGTTATGAAATGCTGTATTCATTTTATGCCATATGTAACAGGACGCACACTTTCCAAAATGTAAAATTTTTGTCTCGTCAGTCCATAGAATATTTGCCTATAAGTCTTGGGGATAATCGAGATGTTTTTTGGTAACTGCGAGATGAGCCTTTGTGTTCTTTTTGGTCAGCAGTGGCTTTGGCCTTGGAACTCTCCCATGGATGCCATTTTTGCCCAGTCTCTTTCTTATTCTTGAATCATGTGAGGCCCGCAGTTCTTTAGATGTTGTTCTGGGTTCTTTTAGGACCTCCTGGATGAGTCGTTGTCATGCTCTTCGAGTAATTTTTGTAGACCGGCCACTCCTGGGAAGGATCATCACTATTCCAAGTTAACTCCATTTCACTGGAGTTGCAAAGTCTTAGAAATGGCCTTGAAACCCTTCCTAGAACAATACATGTTAATTTCTAATCTGTTCTTGAATTTTTTTAGATTGTGGCATGATGTGTGGCTTTTTGTGAGCTGTTAGCATGCTTCACTTTGCCAGACAGCTTCTATTTATGTGATTTGTTGATTCAACAGGTCTGGCAGTAATCAGGCCTGGGTGTGGCAAGTGAAAGTTAACCCAGCTTTCCAAAAAATTGCGGTTAATCACAGTTCATTCATGATTCAGCATGGGAGGGGGCAATTACTTTTTCACATAGGGCTATTCAGGTTTGAACAGCTTTTTTCCCTGATAAATTATATAAAATTTGTTTGATGATCTGAATCAATTAAGTGCGAGAAACATGCAAAAAAAAAAAAACATTAGAAAGGGGCAAATACTTTTTCACAGCACTGTATATAATTATCAAAATGGGTCAGTCTGGACAGGGTGATAGTCCTAGGCAGTAACAAAACAAAAAATCCCCCTGGGGTGGGTTGAGAAAGAGCCCCCTCAAAGGATAAAGGAGCCACAGGCGGACCACGCCGTCTATACAAAAATGGTTTATTAGTAGAAAAAAAGACAGAAAACACAATATAAGATGTTCAAAACCCTCCACCAACACCCAATTATTAAAATAAATGAGACAACGTTGTCAAATCTAAAATCAAACCGCTACGTGGGGATGCATGCATGCAATATACTCAAACAGAGCAATCGGTTGGACGGTTTGTCCAGTTGGTTGCACTGTAGATCATGTGGTCAAAGAACATTGATAAGACCAGATCCCTAATTGGGTTTAGAGAGTAAAATAAAGCCACTTGGGGGGGCTCTTTCTCAACCCACAGAGACCGCACCTTAACTGGTGAGTCCGCCCAAAAATGGGATTCTGTGCCAGGATTGCTATCTGACATAGTATTCTTTATTTAGTGAAGCCAGACCCTACCCCTCTTTTTTCTTTATGATAGTCCTAGGCAGGCTACCGATTGCAAAGCAATCACACTAGGTAATACACACATGACGTGAAGCCTCTATGACTAAAAAGGATGCAATCCAATAATAAGCAGACTAGGGACATAAAGGCCAGAGAGGAAATCTATCTGATTGCTGCAGCTTCTAATACCCACCATTTTCAGTGAAATAAGTGTAAGCAATTTCAGTACAGGATAGTTGCCTGTAAATGAGTACATGGACTATGGGCTCATTCACATTGGCATAGAAGACAAATACAAGTTCAACAGATACGCAGGGATAGGTGCAATGCCCTGAACACGGACGTGTGCGAGTCCATGCATGCCACAGTGGGATGGGAGGGTGAGTCCATACGCTGCCGTCTCTCCACTGGCTAACAAAATCTGCCTGCATGCAGCTCCACACTCCTTCAGCTGAATAAAAAACAGCTCTTGCATGCTGTACAGGACTCTGCGCCAGTGTGAATGAGCACTAAAAGGTATGGCTGGAGTTCACTACAAAAAAGGTCCCAGATTCACACACACTTTAGGGACCCATTCACACTACTGTTCTAATCAGGTCTGCCTGTCAGTTTTTAAGGTAGATCTGATTGGATGGCCCATTCACCCCTATGGATCTGCGGCTGTAAACGGACTGTGTTTACACACGCCTACCTCAGATCCACAAACAAATGGAAGGGAATCCATCTTCCTCCATCTAGGTGGATCAGAACGGAGGTAGTCCAGTACTCCGCCATTCGGTTTACACCCGGCCACCAAACGAGCAGAGTGGGCTCTGTCCTTGTCTGCTCTGCAGAAACTGAGCAAAGACAGACCTGTCATTCTCCTACTCTGCTCCGATCAGCAGTTGGCCCTATGTGAAAGAAACCTAAAGGGTACTTCCTATTTTCCAACTTTTAAAAGGATAAGTTAATCTTTGTGAACATGTGCCTGCTTACCCGCAGATACACCCCCCCCCCCCCCCCGCCCAGACGATGTGGCACTCCACCCATACAGACACATTATTAATTCACAGAACTCCCTGAATTAATAAACTACAAGTACCACCAGTCTTTTGCAGCCGACGGCTTGTAGTTTCTCAATAGACTACCAGGGCGCTGATCAGCACTCTAGGTAGTTCATTGATCCTCCTTGTCATTAAGTAACTGTCTGTCCATATCAGAGGTATGGGCAGACAGCTACACAGCAGGAACCTGACATTGTGCTCATGATCTGCGGATTGCAGGCGTAAGGTTTTACAGGCTCCTAAAACAAACAAAAATTATTAATAATAATAATTGCACATTTGTTACCAGCAAACAAATGTGCCTTAATTTTTTATAAGGTGAGCTTATTCTTTAAAAAAATATTTCTTATTGTCTAGATTTTTCACATTTTCCTTTACTTAGGAGAAGGCGTCATAGTTGGCTGCAAGCATTTCTAAACAAATTCAGAGTAAATCTGTCCCAATAGAAAGGCTTAGGACAAGATCAGTGTACCATTATTAACATACAATAAAGATACCCAGGTTCTATCTAGATCTTAAACCCTTTGTTAGAACAGATTGTGTTCATATCTAGTTTTCAACTCATGAGATCCATCAGCACAGTACAGACAGGGAGCAGGAAAAATAACAACAGCAAAAAAAGCTCTGCAGCCACTTCATAAACAAATGGAACTACTATGTAGGATCAGAAAAGAACATAAAAAATAAAGTAAAAATAGAAATCGCTGCTTACTAATTTTTTAAATTTGTTTCAGTTATGCCAAGTGAATGAGAACATGAGTAACAAAACAGAAAGTAAGTGGTATCCCAATTTGGCTGCAAGTGGAAATACACTTAAAGGGTAATGCCTCGCACAAACGATCGTGATTTCCGACAAGAAAACCACGTTTTTTTTTCGGCAGGAAAACGGCTGAAATTTGTCTTGCATACACACGGTCACACTAATCTTGGCTGAAATTCCAACAACGCGGTGACGTACAACACGTACGACGAGCCGAGATCAATGAAGTTCAATAGGCAGTTTGGCTCTTCTGCATGATTCTGAGCATGCACTTTTTTTTGCGCGTCGTAATTGAATGCAGACGAACGCGATTCGCGATAGGAATTTTTCCTGTCACGAAAATTGAGATCCTGCTCTCAATCTTTTCTTGGCAGGAAAACTGACAGAAAAAAAGTGTGATGGAGCATACACACGGTCGGAATTCCTGACAAAAAGCTCACATCGCACTTTTGTCAGGAAAACTGATCGTGTGTACGAGGGCATTAGTTCACCTTTGTACGCTTTTTCTTTTTTTCTTTCTAAATTCCATCTCCCCTATGCACCAATATAGCATTTGTGTACTTTTTTTTTTTTAAATATCAAAGCTTTCCATTAAATCTACAGTCACTTACTTTTCTTGTCCTAATCCACGTTTCCATTTTTAATGACTTCTTCCAGATCAGACTTTAGGTCATGACACAGCTGACCTCATTAGCACACACCCCGCATCATCCACCTTCCTACCTACCCACACACTCCCAGGTGCACGTTTTTTTAAATGAAATGCAATTAGTGATCACCCGCCTCACTAAATACACAATATACAATCAGATTGCATAGTGTATGGCCATGTTTATACACTTAAAATTACTAGTTGCGCTTTCAGTGCCATTAATTGTTAACAGCACACCAAACACAGAAGCAAATGCTGCAAAACGCACAGTAAAAAAAACAACCCACAAAATGCCAAAATGTCCCATTAACCACGTGTAGTGCAGCCAATTGAAATCAACAGGCTACCACCCTATGCGTGTCACAGGAAAAACGAGACACAGAGCCCAGGTTCACACTGACAGCACGTATGAAATTTTGTGAGTTCAGCTGAACTCACACGATCTAATTTCCGCATGTCATACCCGACTTCGGGGGCTATTTCAGAGACATCTGTGCGGGTTGCAGATGTCAATGGAAATTGCACCCTGAAATCGCCAAAAGTAGTACAGAAACTACTTTTGGGAATCGGCGCAGTGCCACATATGCGGCGTCGCACTGATTCGGACGGTGCCATTGCCGGGAATTGCCGCAGATTTGGAATGTGATTTGACATGTCAAATTGCATGCCAAATCGCATCAATGTGAACCAGGGCAAAATGTGCACTCCCACTATGCTAGATGTGAATGGGGCCTGAAAGTAAAATTGGTGCAGTAACACAACAACAATGAGGCTCCATTTACATCTGTGTGTTTCCTTGCATTTCAGAAATGCGCTGGTCCAAAAAAAAAATTGCAGTAAAAACACACCAAGTTCCACTCTAAAAAAAGTTCTGAAGCTTTGGGGCGATTGCTGTGTGTAGGGCAGCCCATTCAGGTGGATGGGCTGCCCTATGTGTGATGAGTGAAAATGCTCCAAAATGCCTCCCACCCTCGCTAAAGAAAAAAAAAAAACGCATGTGGGAATGCAAGTTCCTGCTATACAGAGTTGTGAACGGGGCTTCACAGCTGAGTGTTTCTGTCCACTCCCTCCTATGTACTTGTATAAACATGGTCATACACTATGCAATCTGATTGTATATTGTGTATTTAGTCAGAAGGGTGATCACTGATTGATTGCATTTCATTTAAAAACTTGCAACTGGGAGTGGGAGGGTGGATGATGCAGGATGTGTGCTAATGAGGTCAGCTGGTCAACTCCTTCCTGTGTCATGACCTACAGTCTGATCAGGAAGAAGACATTACTAATGGAAACATCTGCAAACATGGATGAGGACAGGAAAGTGATTGTAGATTTAATGGAAAGCTTTGATATTTTTGCAAAAAAGTACATTAATGCTATATTGATACATAGGGGAGCTGGAATTTAGAAGAAAAAAAAATCTACTAAGGTGAACTTACCCTTTAAAAGATACGTCCTGTCTATTCAATTCTTTTGTTCATACAAACAAAATGTATTATACAAAAAAAAAAAAAAAAATGTCCTGCTTTTCAACGCAACTTTTTATTTTATCATCTTTTTAAATCTGGCCAACCTACTGAGAGTAATCGGACAAAAACAAGAAAATGTAAAAAAAAAAACTAATTCTGTATACGGCAATTCTTTAAAAGCTTTTCGCTTAAGGACATTTTAAATCTCTGAATCAGAACCAAACTATTTACATATAAAACTCTAGCAACAAAAATTAGAAAAAATGGCTTCAATTATTTTTTTTACATTTAACACTTCTAAATATTTACATCTATTACATAGTCAGGTTATCTAACTGAAAGTTCACTGTAATAAAATTCATCCTCCTAATTTTTATCGCAACAATTCTTCATTACATTAGGATTAATGGATAAACAAGGGCACATTCACCTATCACTGGTAACTATTTAACACTCAGTAAAATGCCATGTCTTGCCCACACACGCACACACACATTTTCCAGAAGTACAAAACATTTATAGCAAGGAAAAAAAAAATATAAAAATATCATCAGCTCAACTCTTTCATCACATTCATTATTCATTCTTTGGCACAAAATTGTTATTTCAGTAAGATTACTGTAAATCGCTACATGAGGAGATGGCTTGCATGAACAATTAAACGATGGAAACGATAAACTAGATTTAGCTTTATGTTCTTATAGCAAATTTCTTGAGCAATTTAGCAGCACAAGGCTAAAAGGATCCCATTGAATAGAAGCTGAATGGACCACCAGCTCCCCCTTCAGATGAGAACGGAAACAGAGAAGAGATGCAGAGAGAACACGGTGTACGTGACCTTGGTAAAACACTATGCTAATTAATAATTTTCCCTTACATTCATGTTCATCTATCCTTTGGCAAAACCGAGACCCAACACATTGTTATTTAGCCAAGAAAAGCCCACCAGGGAAAAGCTGGACCGAAAATGCTCACATTAGTGTTTATGCAAAAGGTTTGCTGGTGATAACGAAGCTAAATGAATCTGCTGATCAGGTGGCTTCCACAAGTCTATAGGCACTACTTACTACAGAGAAAAAAAACATTAAAAGCCTGGATCAGCAGAAATACTGCTATGATGAATACTAGCAATGCCAGCAATGCCATTAGGTAAAACTTTTTTTTTTTTTTCCAGAACCAATTTAAAATCACACGTGTGATATCAAAGTGGAACTAAATAAAAGAAAAAAATAGCTTGAAGGATTCGTGTTCTGGTGATTGCAAAAAAAGACAAATCGCTAAGGCGTGGCTTTCTGAATCTTTGTTCATGTCTGAAGTTAAAGAGTATTTCACTCCAACATTTAATATTCCATATGTGCATGTTATACCATGTACTTGTGTATTATCTTTGTATTTCTTCGATTGTGTGAAATACCTGGTGATCCTGCTTTCCTATTATAAACTGACCACGCTAGGCATGACAGCACATTCCTCCCAGCATGGTCAGTCTTCTGGCTGTGCTTGAAGAACAGCCTACCTGCCCTCCAATGGTCAGATTTGTGCTGACATGACTCTCTGCACACCATTCACTGGGAAGATCAGTGTGCTGCTGCTTCTCCACCCCTAGCTCTCTAATACCCTTTTGCCGCTGAGAACAAAGAATATGAGATCACTTGATATATATATATATATAAAATACATACACAGTATCTCATAAAAGTGAGTACACACCTAATTTTTGTAAATATTTTATTAGATCTTTTTCATGTGACAACACTGAATAAATGACACTTTGCTACAATGTAAAGTAGTGAGTGTACATCTTGTATAACAGTGTAAATTTGCGGTCCCCTCAAAATAACTCATCACACAGCCATTAATGTCTAAACCACTGGCAACAAAAGTGAGTACACCCCTAAGTGAAAATGTCCAAATTGGGCCCATTTAGCCATTTTTCCTCCCCGGTGTCATGTGACTTGTTAGTGTTACAAGGTCGCAGGTGTGAATGGAGAGCAGGTGTGTTAAATTTGGTGTTACTCTGATACTGGTCACTGGAAGTTCAACATGGCACCTCATGGCAATGAACTCTCTGAGGATCTGGAAAAAAAAAATTGTTGCTGCAGTTTGCTGAAGACAAGCAGACTAAGGCCATGAATTACTGGAACCATGTCCTGTGGTCTGATGAGACCAAGGTAAACTTATTTGGT
This sequence comes from Rana muscosa, assembly GCA_029206835.1. NCBI lineage: Eukaryota > Metazoa > Chordata > Amphibia > Anura > Ranidae > Rana > Rana muscosa. Next base: position 686,741,395 of record CM055118.1, on the reverse strand, counting down.
TCAGATGGTGTCAACAAGCATGTGTGGCGGCAACCAAGTGAGGATTACAAAGACAAGTGTGTCTTGCCTGCAATCAAGCATGGTGGTGGGAGTGTCATGGTCTGGGGATGCATGAGTGCTGCTGGCACTGGGGAGCTACAGTTCATTGATGAACCATGAATGCCAACATGTACTGTGACATACTGAAGCAAAGCATGATCCCTTACCTTCAAAGACTGGGCCGCAGGGCTGTATTCCAACATGATTACGACCACAAACACACCTCCAAGACGACCACTGCCTTGCTAAAGAAGCTGAGGGTAAAGGTGATGGACTGGCCAAGCATGTCTCCAGACCTAAACCCTATTGTGCATCTGTGGGGCATCCTCAAACCAAAGGTGGAGGAGCGAAAGGTCTCTAACATCCACCAGCTCCGTGATGTCGTCATGGAGGAGTTGAAAGGGACTCCAGTGGCAACCTGTGAAGCTCTGGTGAACTCCATGCCCAAGAGGGTTAAGGCAGTGCTGGAAAACAATGGTGGCCACACTAAATTGTTACACTTTGGGCCCAATTTGGACTTTTTCACTCAGGGGTGTACTCACTTTTGCTGCCAGCGGTTTAGACTCGAATGGCTGTGTGTTGTTATTTTGAAGGGGACAGCAAATCGACACTGTTATACAAGCTGTACACTTACTATTTTACATTGTAGCAAAGTGTAATTTCTTCTGTGTTGTCACATGAAAAGATATAATAAAATTTTTACAAAAATGTGAGGGGTGTTTTGACTTATGGGTGGGTGGGGGTGTGTGTGGGTGTGTGTGGGTGTGTGTGTGGGTGTGTGTGTGTGTGTGTGTACACGCTTTCTGTTCACATATACTTTAAAACTAGGATACATTAGATATTATTTAATACAAATTTGACAGGACACTATGACTATGTTTCACACAATGGTGGCTGGTGCTAAACTTTTTTGGAGAGGCGGCAGACACCAAGTCTTGGCTAATACAGCTATCAGGAATCCCCCTAATACCACCCCCCATCCTCTTTCCCAATTGTGGCACACTGCTCTACCCCTCTTTGGCTTTCTTGAATCTGAGGCTATGTTATATCTTTTTTTTTTTGCATTTTTTATGGGTTCCGTTGTATGCTATTCAAGAACATCTGTGCCATTTATCCAATGCTTGTAAGACCTTGATCTACTAGCTTTTCACTATGTGATTATTGTCAAATACGACTATGCAACCTTCGTAATGTCAAATATTTTAATAAACATATTAAAACACAAAAAATTGCAAAGAATGTTTTGGATAAAATGCTTTGTATGTTTTTTGGCCCCCAATCTAGTAATTATTTCATATGTACACGGTCTGCGGCCAAGGAGCAATGCAGTGAACAATATCAGCCCATTCTCCCTTGCTATACTGCTTGGCTGGGATGCCTGGATCTCAACATTGGCTTTGCAGTATTACAAAGCTTTTAACAAAGTAAACATTTAGGAAAAACATATTTCAGCTTTGTATTTGGTAGTTTATTTTTAATTCAACTTCTTTATTTTACCCAGGACAATAAAACTAAAAAAAAAGAATACAACAAAAAGAGAGGTGGTGACATCAAACCTAATGAAAACCTAACACCTGTACCTGTATTTGGCTATTAAAAGTGGTTCTAAAGGCAAACGTTGTTTGATCTTAATGCATTCTCTGCCTATGCCACCCCCCCAGCCACCACTCTGAGTCCTCTCTAAATCCAGCACTGTCCCATGTGCAGCAGCACTGCTCCTCTCTTCCTTCATTCAGAGGAGTTTCAGAGAGAAACGGAAGCTATGATCTCCTGCTGCTGTCAGTCAAATCCTGTTTGAAGTAAGTGGGCAAGGCTAGGAAGAGCACCCACACAAATGGGAGCACTTGAAAAGGAGGAGTGAACAGCATTGGTGGGGGACTCAAACAGAATCAGGGCTGCTCTGTGCAATACCTTTGCACAGAGCAGGCAAGTAGAACGTCTTTTTATTATAATGAAATTATGCTTTTAATATTACTTAAAATGTTGAAAAAAGGAGTAGTCATGCTATTTATTTTAAAGCTTTTAAATTACTGGAAAACAAAAGAAGTCCAAAAGATTACTTGAAAGCTCAGAAAAACCCCCCACTAAAAATAATCCTTCATGCAAAGCAAAGTAAGGAAAATCATTCTATGTGTATCTATACACACTATATTGTCAACAGTATTGGGGCGCCTGCCTTTACACACATGTGAACTTTAATGGCATCCCAGTCTTTGTCCGAAGGGTTCAATATTGAGTTGGCCCACCCTTTGCAGCTAGAACAGCTTTAACTCTTCTGGAAAAGGCTGTCCACAAGGTTTAGGTGTGTGTCTATGGGAATGTTTGACCATTCTTCCAGAAGCGCTATAGTGAGATCAGGCACTGATGTGAGATGACAAAGCCTGGCTCGCAGTCTCCGCTCCAACTCATCCCAAAGGTGTTCTATCAGGTTTAGGTCAGGACTGTGCAAGCCAGTCAAGTTCCTCCACCCCAAACTCGCTCATCCATGTCTCTATGAACCTTGCTTTGTGCACTAGTACAAATAATTTTGGGGAGGGGTAATTATGGTGTGGGGTTGTTTGTTAAGGGTTGGGCTTGGCCCCTTAGTTCCAGTGACGGGAACTTTTAAGACATCAGTGTACCAGTACATTTTGAACAATTTCATGCTCCCAACTTTGTGTGAATAGTTTGGGGAAGGTCCCATCCTGTTCCAACATGACTGCACACCAGTGCACAAAGCAAGGTCCATAAAAGACATGGATGAGCGAGTTTGGGGTGGAGGAACTTGACTGGACACAGTCCTGACCTAAACCCCATAGAACACCTTTGGGATTAATTAGAGCGGAGACTGCGAGCCAGGCCTTCTTGTCCACCTCAGTGCCTGACCTCACAAATGCGCTTCCGGAAGAATGGTCAAACATTTCAATAGGCACACCACAAGAGTTGAAGCTGTTCTAGCTGCAAAGGGTGGGCCAACTCTATATTTAACCCTACAGACTAAGACTGGGATGCCATTCAAGTTCATGTGCGTGTGAAGGCAGACGTCCCAATACTTTTGGTATAATAGTGTATACGCACACTAACATATATACAGTACAGAACCTATACACAATATGATTGACAGCATAAGCATTAAAGTACCGTTCAATGTGGTCTTGTACATAGCAGTTTGCAAATAATCAGCTATAAGCTGAAGTACACATGAATACATCATTAAATATACAAATGTAAAGGTTCTGCCTTTCAGAGAACTTCATGATAGAGTAGTACAAGGCACCAGCAGCATTAATTAAAGTCCATTAAAAATTCAAAAGCTCATGCTGCTTTGGAGATTACACAGGAAAAAACAGATGCTTATTGCTTCCTTAGCTGCTACTTTAAGTGTGAGAAAGCATCAGATGAAATTTAATGCACACAGGCTATATGTTTTATTAGAAAACCTGGTGTGAAAGAAGCCTCCAAAAGGTCATAAGCATTCCCTGCAAGGAACTGAAGACTCTGTAAAGACACACAGAAATGGTATTCCAATATACAGGCCAAACATGCCAACTTCAATATGAAAGATACTAGGTTATCACACTCCGAGAACTCACATTTAAAGAGCATTTGTGGACTGGGCAAACATATTGTTTTATTTAATTGTTTGCATACCAACTCATGTGAGCAAAAAGGTGGACATGCACAGGAGAACCCGATTAATCACTTGCAAATCTAGAGCCCGATAAGCTATACACGCTGCATGTTGCAGAGATACGGAAGCATACAGACAATGCTGGTATTGTTACAGGAGCCATAATAATTCCTATGGTGAGCCAAGTAGTAAAACAATATAATAGGCCTCCTGGAACACTGATTGCCAGCAGGTATCCAGCACTTCTACTGCATACCATGATTGCAAGTTAACAGCCAAGATCACAACTCTTATTCAAAGCACTGTGCAAATTGTTGGCGCTATATCAGCACTAAATAATAATAAATGACAACAAACACTAATTGCACACTTCTAGCTACTTGAAGAAACTTCATGCTAAATCTTCTTTTTCCTATAAGCAGACATCAAAAGGTTTACAAACCACCATCCCAGTCCTTCTCATCAAATTAGTCAGTTATACAACCTCGGATACAGACAAATGCAATCTTTTCACTGCCTAACCTGCAGCAACCTCTGAAATAAAGCATTTGTTCTAGCCACACCATAAAGAATAATGGACCATAAAGAATCCTTTGAGATCTGTGCCTGAATTTGCAATGAACATTATTCTACGCTGCCAGGGATGGTACAAGCACACCATTTCAAAGGTTGCCAATGTGTCAGCCTTGGGCAGCCAAAACATCTATGCAGCCCTGGGCTAGATAGATAGAAACTTGTTTTAAAGTGAACCTATGCTCACCTTGGCGCCAGCAATGCAACGTCCTAGAGCTGCCTGCCAGCCGCTGACATCTAGAAGCAGTCGGCTTCCGGTATTGAACCCCAGCCGCTTTCATTGGCTGTTCTGTCAAAGGGGCCAATTCATCAAGATCTCCAATCACGTCACTTCCGGTTACTGTAAAGCACAGGTGTCAAAAACAAGGCCCACGGCCGAATCTGGCCCTCCAGGCCATTTTATGTGGCCCTCGCACCTCTCCTGCAGCTGCAGGAGAGATCCAGCCCACCTCTGGTCCTCTCCAGACTCTGTACTTTCTGCTTTCAAGCAATGCATCCATCTTCTTCCCAGCAGCCTCATAAGGTAAGGGGGGTGCACTGTGATGTAAGGGAGGGTGGGGGACTCAACTTCTGACGGTGGGATGGCTCTTGACATCTAATGTAAGGGGAGGGGATGCGCTGGACATCTAATCTTACCGATACAACCGGCCCTTTTGAGGGCAATCATAATGCTGATGCAGCCCACGATGTAATGGAGTTTGATACCCCTGCTGTAAAGCATCAGTAATTGGAGATTTAGACGACTTGCTATTTTGACACAACACTGACAAGTGTATACACTCCAGTACACGATATGAGTGGACATTGTTAGTCCGCTCGATACTAACCAACAACATGGCCTCCTCCAAGGAGGCAACAGCTTTTTCCTCCTTAGCCACTGTTCTGTCAAAACAGCAAACTGTTTGTGTATGGGAGCGTACACGCTTGGCGTTGTTGTGTCAAAACAGCAAGTTGTCTAAAACTGCAATTACTGATGCTTTATAGTAACTGGAGATCTCGATGAATTGGCTCTTTAGACAGAACACAGCCAATGAATGCGGCTGGGGTTCAATACCGGAAGCCGACCGCTTCAGATCACGATGAATTGGCTATTTTGACAGAACAGCTGTGCAAGTATGACGTCACTCCTGCGAATGTGTGGGAGTTCTGTCAGCTTCAGCATTGCCAAATTTCTACAACAACGAGCTGCACGTGTGAAGGGGCAAAGAGACAGGTAGGTAATTTAATACAAAAGAGACAAAGCATGTTTCTTCTGCATTAAAAATACTTTCTGTTTACCCGTTTTTGTTTATGACCTAACGTTCAACTTTGAGCTGGTCACAGATGGACCAAAATGTGACTGGTTCAGCAGGAACCAGACAAATTTTGATACATCTATGGCCGTTCCCGGTTAAAATAAAAAGTTGATCTAATGATCTGCTTCTCTTGAACGGGAAGATAGGACAATTTTCATTTGATCAGTGCCTACAGTCAATAGGCTGCAGCATTGATCAGTGTATTCTGCTGATGGTGAAAGAGTACCTGATGTACAATATAATAGCGCAGCACGGAGGACTCCTCCGTCTACTCGCTTGTGTAAATGAGGAAAAAATAAGATAAAAGAGGACAGCCGCACTCCAATCCAACGTGTGTTTAATGAACAGGCACTACAAAAACCAGCTAGAACAGGATAGCTGACGCGTTTCGCACAAAATCAGCGCTTACTCATAGCTCACTTGTGTAGATGGGAGAATCTGATGAGAATCTGTTGCTGATAAAAAAAGAAAAAAAAAAAGAAGCAGAAGATCCGTCTATGGCCAGCCTGAGGCCCCATTCACACTTCGATTTTGTGTGGAATTTTCACTCAATTCCAGGTGTCACACATAGGGCAGTCCATTCACTTCAATGGGCTGCCTTATGCACATTTGTCAACCCAAAAAGCAACTTCTGTCCCTTTTTGGGTGACAAACTTCACACAAGTTTTTTTTTGTTGCTGCAATTGCAGCGCGATTCTGTTGTGCAACAATCGCACCAAAATCACACTGCGTTTGCCATTTAGATCGATTCCACATGGCCAGATGGGAATGGAGCCATTGTTGGGCAACTGAGTGTCAGATTTTTGTCCAAAGGGCGTGTGCCTGGATCTTGTCTTGCATACTAATTGTACGCAATTGTCGGCCAACAAACATGAACGTAGTGACGTACTACAAGGAATATCAGCACTTGAGCGCCACCCTTTGGGCCCCTTCTGCTAATTTCATGTTTGGTGAGCATTGATTACGAGCATGCGGGTTTGTACTTTTTGACTTTTGTGTGACAAACTTGTGTACTGACAATACGAAAAGCAGAAAATTTTCCTAACCTGCCATTCAACATTTGTTGGCCGAAAGTTGGACAACAATTGTCACAAGGAGCGTACTAACAGTCAGATTTTAGGACAAGGCTGTCAACAGACAATGCCCTGCCAACAATCGGATCGTGTGTACGAGGCTTTAGAGTGCATGTCAGGTGTGTACATGTACTGATGAATCATCTACATCATCTGATGAAGAGGTGAGGCAGGTTTTGTTTTGTTTTTTTCAAAGAATATAAAATTACCCTGAATGCAATTAGTGCACTTTTTTTTCTGGAACTAAATAAATTCACTCTACCCTCAAAAGAACTTCACATTGAAAAAAAATTGCAGATCTCACACTGCATAATCCTTCAGTAAACAAATGCTAAAGCTAGGACTCTTCATAGCAAAGTGTGTGAATCTTGGCTACAAACTAAAACCACTGAAAAGCCTCGAACAATGCCAAGCCTTATCAAAAGCACCTTAACTAATCTTCTCAACCTGCTTCAACTATAGCCTAAAGGTCTTTAAATCACTGCATTTAGTAACAGTATAAAAATCGACAATTCTGTGGTTCGCTGTGTCCAATTGCATTACCCAGTTCCAACAGCATAGTTCATTAAAGCTGGACAAGTAGCGATTAAATACAGCTACTTAATTTTACAGAACGCTACCCAACAAATGTAAAAGCTACAGCCGTCGTGGGAATAACGTTGTTTACTCATCAGACTTTGGAAAAGCAAAATGACTTTTATTTTACATAGAAACGAGAGCTTTCGTGTATTTATTTGTTTACTCTAGTGCAATATAGAAGCATTAAAATAGAATATTATAATTTTTTTAATATATTTGCTGAACAGAAACTGCATCCTAACCAATTGACACACTTTTTACTATGAATATTTCAAAACGATGTGCCTTGTCAAGCTGTATTTTGTACCTTCACAAAGTGCATTTGACTGTAACTGTTAATTCTCCAGTGACTTCCACAACATGACAGAAGACATCACATACTGCTTTAAACACAAAGATGGGAGAAAGCAGCTGCACCCACACTTCATGTACAGTAAGAACGTTAATTAGCTTTACTTAAATGATCTCATTTTAACATCTTAATATGGTCATTTTAATGTCCATTAGAACAAGCAAAATTATGGCTTCTGACAGCGCATATGGCAAGCCTGTCTCTGTTGCCTAATCTATGTAGCTTAATTAGTAATAGAGAATTAATTCTGACACCTTCAAAAATGGGAAACAGTAAGACCATCGGTAGGTCATATTAGTGTATCCACATCTGTAATACTTAGCTTAATACTGCTCACTAATTAGATTTTTAAAAGAAATTGTTCTCTTGATTAGCATCCCTACCCTTTACAACCCTAGTTTGCTAATATTAGCATGAGAGCATCTTCACTTTCCCTGGAATCACATGCTAAACAAATTTTAATGCGGAACTGAATTTAATAAAAAGTATTTGCTACAATATACGAAAACTTTAGAAATTCCGCCTAAGCAGTACCCTAAAAAAGAATTCCTTTGGTCTGGAATTCCAGATGAAAAATAATAGTGCACCTCCTGATATGTGAGGGTGCCTAGGCACCCCTGCAAAGCCTCAAACGTGTAAATCTGCAGAGTGAAATCTAAGGCCCTGTGATTGGTTTCTACTGTGTTGTTCACCGTTTACCTTTGCTGGAGGCGTTGGCATCTCTACAAAGATGGCAGCTTCCATACAGGGACACTGTGTTGAACAAGGTATGGGAGTCAGGAATAGCAGCAGGGAGACCAAACGCAATACTGGGGACTAGTCCTTTTGCTACCTGCTCCATTTTTTTTAGCACAGATTCCAGAGATCAGATACTCTTAAAACGTATATAATTGGTACAGAATATTTTACATGGAAATGACAAACAGGAGAATGGAGTGGCTGTTCTAATGAATGGTAT